>JAQZBX010039392.1:0-23048 GCA_029593785.1 Cabassous unicinctus
TGATATTAATACTGGTCAGTGACTGACCTGTTGATGGCCATTGCTGTCATGTAGCCTGGGTAGTTATTTTGGCGCTTCTCAAGCAACAACCCCCTTTCCCATTTCAAGTCAGATTCTAGAGGGTTAAATGCTGGACTCAAAATTTCAGATTCTACCTGTACTACTTTTCACAGCCACTTGGTTTCTTCCCTCTTTACAGGAAATGAACTCTTTAGGACCTTGCTTCCTTATCTAAGGACTGAGGGAATGTAACCTCTGTAGGGAATTGATGTGAAAATTGAGGGAAAGAATAATTTTTAATCTGATTCTTTTGTGTTTTTTTGTTAGAGAATTTGTTAGATTACAAATCAATCATGTGTAATGGGTAGAATTCCCATATATCATCCCTCTACCAACACCTTGAATTGTTGTGGAACATTTGTTGCTGATTATGAAAGAATATCATTAAACTGTTTCTATTAACTATGGTCCATAGCATACATTTAGTAAAATTTTCCATACACCCTCTATTATTAACACCATGTATTAGTACAGTTACTAATTTCTTACAGTTTATGAGAGAATGCCCTCATATTTCTATTGCTAATCACAGTACATCAGGATGGACTTTTAAAGTTCTTTGGAAACCACCTACTCAGAGATGACACTCATCAATAAAAGATATTGTCATTATGTCCTAGTTCAGCATTTACTAAGTGTCTTGTGTCTTCTGAAAGTTCTCCTGGACAGGTGAGTTGGGCAGTGCCTTACTATTAGGAGAAAGATGGGGGTAGTCTTGGATGGGAGCTCCTCCTGGTCTCCCATTTAGAGCATAGAGCCTAAAAGTTCAATGACTGTAAAGAGAATATTGATCACAGAAAGCTATCAGGTCCCAATTCTTGGATCTTGACATGGATTATCAGGAAGGGACTTCAGTCCATTCACAAGTGAACTTATTAGGGAGAGGCAGATGAAATCCACACACACAGAAGAGGAGGATGCAGTGTCACCATGAACACAGAGACTGAAGAGATGCACCCAAAGTCACAGAATGCCAGCAGCCACCAGAATTTCGAGAAGGCGGGGATCAGATTTTCCCTATAACTCTGAGAGAGCTCCATACTGTCAGGAACTTGATTTGAGACCAGTGGAAAAACTGATTTCAGATTTTTGGCCTCTATTGATATAGGAGAATATATTCTTATTCTTTGTCAGTAACCATGTTTGTGTTAAATTTTTATAGAAGCCAGAGGGAATCAATACCCCTTTTTCTATGCTGTTATATTAATGGATATTGTCTCTGACCTCTTCACACTGGTTTTAAGTAACTACAGTGAGAATTTATGATTCTTCCAATGTATTCTATATGATCCACTCTGGGAATATATGTAAGGCTGCAGTTTCTCAGCCACTCAAATTATTCCACTAACTGGTTCTCTTCCTCCAGCTTCAAAATTTAACATATATAATTCATTAACATTTTTTAATAACTCAGATATGAAATGCTTGATTGTCCTTTTCCACCTCAGGTAGATCATTTTATAATTCATTATTATTTATGTATATCCTTACTTTTGGTGACTTTGGCTTTGCCATTTGACATTCTATTTCTTAAAGAAAGTGAGAAAATACCATAAAAGACCTCACAAATTTCTGCCAATTCTCCTGCGCTTCTTTTCTGTCATGAATTTGGGCAAATCACATTAGGGGCTTGTGGCAGATTGATGCTATTATAAATTCCAAAAAGATATAAATTATGTCTGTAAATTGGTCTGTTCCTCTGGGCATGATCCCCTATGATTGTATTCGATTCAGCTGAGATGTCTTTGATCAAATTATATTAAGATTAGGGCTTTGATTTGATGATGTCAGTAGAGTGTAACTCAGTTTGTCTTCACCCTCTTAGTGGGTTTATATAAATGAACACTCACTGAAGAAGACTGACAGAAGAAGGCACAGGAACAAGAGAGCTCCATAGACAGGGAAGAGGAGAGAACTTGGTCATTTCAGTCCTGCCATGTGACAGAAAGGAGAAGGCTTAAACAGCTAAATCCTCAGGGAGAGCTGAGCCATTTGCCTGATAGTTTGCTGCTGAAGAGACCAGAGCCCCGAGCAGTTGAAAAGGCAGAGACAGAAATGAGCCATCCAGCCTACAGCTGAGACTGAAGAAGCTGGGCCCATAGAGCATTAAGAGGAAGAGGAAGTCTGAACAATCACAGAAATCAGCAACCATCTTGCTGTAACATGCGACAACAGACTTTGGTGAGAAAACACCTCTTAGGGTACCTTGAGTTGGACACTTCGGGCCTTGTAACTATAAGCCATTATCCCAAAAAAAACACCCTTTATAAAACTAACAGAATTCTGATACTTTGCATCAGCACCCCTTTGGCTGACTAATACAGGGCTGGCTGACTAATACAGGGCCTCTCCCTGATCCTGGGCCTGGAGTAAAGCAGCAGCTCAGTCAGAGCTACAGTCAAACTGCAGACTACATGTACTATAAGTTAGTAATAAACCTTCATTATTGAAAACCCCTTGAAGTTGGGTAGTTTCTGTTACAAAAAAACTGGCTGATAGATTACATTTTTTGGATGTTTAAATTACTTAAAATTAATCAGCAACTAGTGAGATTGCAGAATTAAAGAATCTAATATCTCTATCCTTCAATGATTTGTATATGAGAATTTAAAACCATCCAAAATGAAGTTTGAAAGTTGAGATTTTGAAAATATTTTCCAATGTAACTATAGCTTTTTTTTTCTATTCTGCACATACTGATTACAAATCTATATGAATGAGAATGAGAATGGTAATAAAATAATTATAAATACAAATTGCCTTCTGAACTCATTCACTTTTTGCTCTCCAAAATTCAAGAGCCAACCACTTTTAGATAACATATGAATACTTGTAATCTTCCCTCTACATTATACAAATTACGCTGACATGTATATATTTTCTTTTTCTTGGTATCAGTATCTCTCTCATTCTATATCTTAATTTCTCTGGCACTCTCCCTTTCTCTCTCTCTCTCCTTCTCTCTCTTTCCCTTTCTGTCTCTCTATTTTTCTTCTGAAACCATTTTAAGAACATTGAACTAGTAAGAATGTAGTAAGCTAGAAAGCACACCAGTCCCACAATAATAAGAAACGGCTAAGTAGTCTAAAAATTCATACTATTTTTGAACTTGTCAGAGGGCTGAGGTCACAGAGTAATCAAATAGCCTAAAATCTAAAGAAATTCATAAATGCTTCCAAAAAGAGATGTATTATTATGAATTGACTGCCAGGGAAGAGTGTGAAGGAACACAGTTCCACCATAAAAGCACACATGATTCCTGTCAACATTTTAATGATTCACTAAAGATCTGGAGTAATCTGTCTGGCAGATGAAACAGAATCTTGGGGATATTGCTTCACTGGACTCCAAGATGATGGACAGTGAAGGTTCAGAAATTGTAAAGGGTCAAGGAGATAAATGTATGACACAAACTGCACCAAATATAGAAAGATAGCATGGTTTATTTTGAAAGGATGTTTGGGAACATAGCATCCTTGAATTTGCTGGTGTTGATGAGCCCATTTGCATGGATATGCTCATTAGTGTGGGATTAGCATATCGGTGTGCGATGAGCACATAGATGATCACATGAGAACAGATATATGAGCAAAATCAAAGCTTGTTTGACAAGGAAAAGGTGAAAAATGGATTTGGTTATGAGTAAAAAAGGTTATATTAGTGTCATATGGAAGCTTAGATTTTCATTTCTAAATCATGAAAATCATTGAAGGAGCTTTATCAAAAGAATATAACAATTATATTCATGACAAGATCCAGTCCTAATAAATTACTGAGAATGTGATTTTGTGCATTGTTTGATACCACAACAAAGGTAACTGATCCTTCTTGTTCATATACCATTTTAAATTGTTAAGATTTAACTAGCTGATTTCTGGGAAGATGCCATAAAAATAGATAGGCAAAGCTCAATTCTCTCAGAAAAAACAATGTAGAAAGGGTAAAAACTTACCCAAGGGAGCTGATTTGCAGTTTTATAGAACAGGAATGTGTTGTGCCACTTCCAGGAGGAAATGAGGCAGATAAGGAAGCCAAAGGAAAATGGTGAGTTACTTGCCTCTGTGGCTGGAAACCACACATATACCCCACCCTCAAACTGAATAGTCTTGGTAAAAGTACTGGCTCCCTACAGCCAACTGAGCAAGAGGGAGAATTCCCTGGGAGGAAGAGGGGTCTGGCAGTGGGTGGAGTGTGGGTGCTTTTCAGTGAGTTTGGCCATCTCAGCCCATATTGGATCTCAAAGAAGACCCCTACAAGCACGGTAGCAGCCCAGGGAGAGTGGAGGTGTGTCTGATCAGGCAGGTTATCACATCCAGCTGCTCAGGGAAAAACTGGAACTAGGTCAGTAAGGGGGTGAATATAGGCACCTAAACAAAACTACTTCATAAACTCTTCAAAGCCCAATAAGCCTAATGCAATGGGACAGGAAGACCCAGATAAGCTTCCAGAAGCCTACAACCAGTGGAGCCAGTGGAACTCAGTAGAGGAATTCCTGCCTTGCATATATGAAATACCTGGTTTGTTTCCTGGTACCACCTAAGATAAAGGAATCCTCTGGGTTTTCAGGCACTCAGCTGGAATCTTATGACAGGAACATATAGACAGATTTTTTCTCTTCTTTAAGATATTCTTGGATCTGTTATTTTAAAAATTTCCATTGCTTCCTTTTTCTTTCTTTTTCTTTATTTTATTCAATAACATTGTGTACATCACCTGTGGAGAGCAGCCTGCAAGGATACAGATTAATAAGTACTGGAAACCTGAGATGCTCTTTAGGGGCTGAAGAATGTAAGCCTTTTTTCCTGGATGGTATATTTTCTTGGTTGATGTTGTTTTGTCCCTTATTCACTGTCTTACCCCATTCTTTGTTTGCTTTTCTTTTACTTATATTTTCTGGCTTTGTTTATTTGCTTTCATCCATTTTTCTATCTTCTGTTGCTTTTCTTTCATTCCACCTTTTCTTGTTTGATATTCATTTTTTATTTTTCTCTCTCTCTTTTTATCTTTTCTTCTCATCTCTCTGACTTTTAATTACATCTATTTTTTCTCTATTTTTTTTCTTGTTTCATTTTTTCTATTCTAACATTTTATTCCTATTCCTTTTTGTTTGTTTGTTTTTTTAACTTGTATAACATTTATTTTCCTAGGTATTGTAGAGTTCCTCTTCTACCATTTTCATTATTATTACTATTACTGTTTTATAATATTAAATTTTTCCTTTGCTTTGGTCAAATTTTTTTTTCAGGAGCACAGACAGCGGCAAATTTATAGAATAAGAGGAAAGAAGTGCCAAAAAGAAACCTTAGCACACATACAAAAAATAAACAACAAAATAAAAACCTAGAGTAGAAACAGAAAATAACCAACCTAATAATCCCATCAAGAAAACAAATGCTTATATATATATACACATAAATAAAATGACAAGCCATACTAAAAAACAGGAAGATATTGTCCAGTCTAATGAAAAAAGTAAAAAAGAGGAGGAGATGCAGAACATGGAACAACTAATCATGAATGTCTAAACAAATAACATGAATCAACTTATTGAAGTGAGGGAAGAGATAAAGGATATTATCAAGACACTGGAGGAACAAACAGAAGAATATGTAAACATATAAAAAAATAATAAGTCTGAAGTTGATGAATGCCACAATGCAATAAATAAAAAATACACTGGAAGCAGATAGCATATTTGAACAGGCAGAGGAAAAAATTAGTGATGCTGAAGACAGTACATGTGAAAACAGACAGATATTAGAAGAGATAGATAAAAAAGAGAGAAAAAATACAACACAAAACACAGCACAACTTGTATTAGTCAGCCAAAAGGGTGTTGATGCAAAACAGCAAAAATCTGTTGGCTTTTACAAAGCATAGTTATTTGGGGTAGAAGCTTACAGTTACCAGGTCATAAAGCCTGAGTTACTTCCCTCACCAAAGTCTGTTGCCATGTGTTGGAGCAAGATGGCTGCCAATATTCAGCCTTCCTCTTCCTTTTAAGGCTCAACGGTCCCAGCTTCTTCCAATATCAGCTGTATTCCATCAGGCACCCTAGCCTTTGTCTATCTCCCTGGGGCTTGATTCTCTCAAGGCTGAGTCTTGCTTCTCTCCACAAGGTCAGCTGTATTATCAGGCAAAAAGCTAGCCTCTGCCATATCTGTGGAACTCTTTCTATTCCTCTGTGTTCTTCTCCTGTGTGTTTACTTGCCAAAATCCAGCAAAAGCTCCAACGTCAAAACTCCAGCTAAATCCTCTTCTCTGCTGTGTGGTTTTCTCTGTAACCCACCAAGGGGCTTCTGCTGTTTCTGTGGAGCTTTCTATATTTCTTGGTGTTCTTATCTGTTTGTGTTTACTTCCCAGGCTCTAGCTCAAAACTACAGCAACAAAATCCCAACTAACTTCTCCGCTGTGCTGTGTGGTTTTCTCTGTGTGTCACCACCCACCAAGGGGGTAGGGATTCAACATCCTATTGACATGGCCCAATCAAAGCCTAAATTATTATTTAATCAAATTAAAGTGAAACCCTTGAATTCAATACATGCTAAAGTACAAACAGATCAGTTTACAATTATAATCCAAAACCTGTTTTTAGAATTCATAAATAATACCAAACTGCTCCACTCTACTCTCTGAATTCCTAAAAGATATTACAATATTCAAAAAACCTGAAATCAGTAGCAATGCTTAGTACAAAATCACAACCAATTTGAAGAAATACAGTTTGCCTTGAGGCAAAGTGTCTTCTGGCTGTAGACTTCTGAAACTTACAAAATCATTTATCTGTTTCCAATACAAACAGACAAAATATAAACATTTCTATTAACATAAGTAGAAATTGGGTGGGAAACATGAGTCATGGGTCTTCTACAGTTCAGTAAACCTGCAGGGCACACTTCATTAGATATCAAAGACTGAGGGTCATCCTTAAGACGATATTTTCTTCTCCTTGGGGCCTCATGAGTATCCACCCTTTCCACAGGCTTGCCCAGTGGCCATTTTCTTAGTTCCACCCCCATCAGGCATCTGGCTGACAACCAAGCTCTAGTCATCACATTCCAAGAGCATTGGCATGATTGCCACAATTTACCCAATCAATGGGTTAGAGTCTTAAGCTCCACAGTACAGTGAACTGAAGACAACATCCTCCCTAACTTTAGGCATATAGGCTCAAACCTCTCAGAACAGAGAATTGAGTGCCTGGTCTGCTCAATGGGGTCAGGTCCACCACTCTCAGACCTATGAGTTCATGACTTTAACTTCTCTAATCCTTGGGGAATGTGTTCCACTCTCTCTGTACCCTGGGGTGACAAAACACTCCCCAAACATTAGATGGGAACATTCACCCTCTTCAACTGTTGGGGCAAACTCACCCTCTCTGTACACATTGGTGGGATTCCTCTCTTGCCCTGAAGTGATATCTTAATTCCAGTCCTCAGCTTCCATGGTTTTCCTCTTAAAGCTGTTTCTCGTTCAATCTCTCATCTCCATGTCTCTTTTAGTCCAAGATGACAGTGGTTTTGTTCCTACAGCTATCTCAAAAAGCTTATTGGTTTAGCATGAAAAAAGCAGGGGTCCAAGTCATCAGACAGTAAGACTTTCCACATGTTTTTCTGAGATAACTGCATCTTCAATCCTGATTTACAAGTTCCAACATAAGTTATGTCTTCAAAAGGGGCACTATCATCTGGGATCTTGATTTCCAGAGGCTTGGAATTTCCAGAATCAGTTTCTGTTTCCTTTGTGTCCAACAATTCAGTCCTTAGCATATATCTTTCATCTAGCATTTTGCTATGAGCTGCAAGGAGAAGCCAAGCCTCATTCTCTGTGTTTACTTTGGAAAGTTCTTGAGCTAAATGTCCAGGCTCACTATTTTCAAATTCTGTCTCCCATAACACATCAAGAGTTAATCTTGCTAAGTTCTCTGCAACTTTAAAATGCGGATCACCTTTCATCAAGTTTCCAACAACAGTTTCATCATTTAGTTCTAGGACACCATAAAAAGTCCCTTTAGTGTTCTTATCCCTGACAACAATCCCTTCAAACCACTGTAGGTCTTTCTACCAAACATCTTACAATTCCTAAAAAAAAAAAAAAAAAAAAAAAAAAAAAACCCTTACCTAATTATAAAACCATTCCACCATTTTAGTAATTGCAAAAGCATTTCTCCACTCTCCAGTACCAAATTCTGTATTACTCATTCAAAGAATTGTTGCTGCATAATATCAGAAATCTGTTGGCTTTTATAAAAGGTATTTCTTTGGGGTAGAAGCTTACAGTTACCAGGCCATAAAGAATAATTTATTTCCTTCACCAAAGTCTGTTGCCACATGTTGGAACAAGATGGCTACCATCATTAGCCTTCCTCTTCCTCTTAAGGCTTTATGGTCACAACTTCTTCCAATATCAGCTGTAGAGCATCAGGCTCTCTAAGCTTTGTCTCTTGGCCATAGCTTGATTCTCTCCAGGCTCAGGCTCACTTCTCTCCCCAAGGTCAGCTGTAAACTATCAGGCAACAGATTATCTCTTTTCCCAGGGCCACTGCTGTGTCTGTGGAGTTCTCTTTATTCCTTTGTGATCTTTTCCTGTGTATTTACATCACAGGCTCTAGCTCAAAGCTCTAGCATCAAAACTCTATCAAAACTCCAACTAACTCTGCTGCACTTTTAATCAAGTAAAAGTGAAACCTCTGAAACCAACAAAACCTAAGGTACTAACAGGCCAGTTTACAAACATAATCCAATATCTGTTTTTAGAATTCATAAATAATGACAATCTTCTACACACCCCAAACTATATAAATCCTATGAGGCCTAATAAGATATATACTTATCAAATTATATAAGTATAATTATTTTTATTATAATAATAAGAGGAAGAGGGAGGCTAATATTACTTATTATTGTCCAATAAACAAGACAAAGAGAGAATATTGAATGTAACAAGAGAAAAGAGATCCATCACATACAAAGGGAAGCTCAATAAGATTAAGTGCTGATTTCTAATCTGAAACCATGGATGCAAGAAGGAAGTCACATGACATAATTAAAGTGATAAAAGAAAAACCCCCAGCCTCATATTCTCTATCCAGCAAAGCTAATATTCAAACATGAGGGAGAGTTCAAAATATTCACAGATAACCAGAGTTTTCCATTCTCTAGCTTAGCTTAGGCCACATACTAGGTTACAGAAGAATTTTCAATGAATTCAGAAAGATTGAAATTATACAAAGTAATAATTTCTCTTACCAAAATGGAATGCAGCTGGAAATCAGTAAGGGGAAGAAAACCAGATTAGGCACAAAGATATGGAAGTTAAACAACACAATCTTAGACAATCAGTGGTTCAGGGATAAAATTGCAAAATAAATCTGTAAATACCTTGAAATGATTGAAATAGACAACACATGTATGAAAACAAAGGGATGCAGTAAAAGCAGTGCAATGAGGGAAATTTATACCCATAAATGGCTATATTAAAAATGCAGAAACAAGGAAAATCAAAAACCTAATTCCCCACCTGGAAGAATTAGGAAGAGAATAATAAACTAATCCAAAAGCAAGTAGAAAGAAGGAAATAAGAACAATTAGCAGAGCAAATCTTTTAGCAGAGCTAAAAGAACTTGTAAATAAGAAAATACTACAAAAAATTAAGAAAACTAAAAGTTGGTTCTTTGAGAAGGATAATAAAATTAACAAACCTTTGGCTAGACTAACAAAGAAAAAGAGAGAAGATGCAAATAAATAAAATGAGAAATGAATAAGGAGATATCACTACAGACCCCACAGATATAAAGAGTACCCTAAGAGGATAGTTTCAAAAGTTGTATTCCAACAAGATGTATAACTTAGATGAAATGGACCAATTTCAAGAAATGCACAAACAGCCCATACTGATGAAAAAAATCAATGAACTCAACAGACCAATCACAAATAACAATATTGAATCAGTCATCAAAACCTTCCCAACTAATAAGAGACCATGACCAGATGTTTTCACAGGTGAATTTTAACAATCATTCTGGAAAGAACTAACACCAATTCTGCTTAAATTCTTCCACAAAATAGAAGTGGAGGGAACATTGTCTAACTCATTCTATGATGCCAGCTCCACCCAGTACCAAAGTCACACAAAGACTCCACAAGAAAGGAATTCCATAGACCAATCACCTTAATGAACCTAGACATTAACATCTTCATCAAAATACATACAAATCATATTCAACAACACAGCAAAGGAAGTATATATCATGATCAACTTTGTTTCATCCCTGGTATACAAGGTTGTTTTAACATAAGAATATTGATCAATATAAAGGTCACATTAACAAATTGAAAGAAAAAAGTCACATAATCATCTTTATTGATCCAAAAAATCATTTGACAAAATACAGCACACTTTCCTGATAAAAATACTTCAATGATAGGAATAGAAGGAAACTTCCTAAACAAGATAAAGGGTATAAATGAAAAACTCACAGCTAACTTCAAGGGAGCGGAGGGAGTGGGGCATATGGGAAACCCTTATATTTTATATTTAATATATATTTAATATAAAGCTTCTCTAAAATAAAAAGGTAATTATAAAGTAAACAACAGCATTTGTGTACAACAATAATGAGCAATCTGAGGAGGAAAGAAAAAAATTCCATTTATGTCAACTAAAAGAAACAGATTCCTAGGAATAAACTTAATTAAAGATGTAAAGGACTTTTATGCAGAAAAGTACACAACACTGTTGAAGGAAGTCAAAGGAGACCTAAATAAATGGAAGACTATTTCCCATTAATGAATAGGAAAGCTAAACATTATTCAGATGTCTCTCCTACACAAACTGATTTACAGATTTAACACAATCTGAGTGAAAATTGTAAGAACATTTTTTACTATATTCAAAAAGCTAATTATGAAATTCACTTAGAAGGTCAAGGGTCCACAAATAGCCAAAGACACACTGAGAAACAAAAATGAAATTTTAGGAATCCTGAAATATACAAAAGCTACAATGGTCAAAAATGCCTGGCATTGGCACAAAGATAGAAGGATGGAACCATGGAACAGAAAAGGCAGTTCTGATATAGATCCTCACATATATGCTCAACTGGTATTACAAAAGGTCACTAAGCCCACTCAACTGGGAAAGAATGGCTTCTGCAGAAAATGGTGTTGGAGAACTGGATATCCATATCCAAAAGAAAGAGAGAGGATCACCATCTCATGTGCTATATAAAAATTAACTCAAAATAGATCAAAATCTAAATATAAGAGCAAAAATCATAAAGCTCCTGGAAGATAATGTATTGAAATTTCTACGAGATGTTCAACTAAGAAATGGTTTCATAAACTTTACACCCAAAGCACAAGCAACAAAAGAAAAATAAATAATTGGGAACCCTTTAAAATTAAAACTTTTCTGATTCAAAGGAATTTGTCAGGAAAGTGAAAAGGCAGCCTACACCTTGGATGAAAATATTTGGTAATCATCTATCTGATAGGGGCATAATATCCAGAATATATAAAGAAAACCTAAGTCTTGGAAATGAAAGGACAAACTATTTAGAAATTGGGCAATTGATTTGAATATATACTTATCCAAAGAAGAAATACAAGTGGCTAAAAAGCACAAAAAAAGATGCTTAACATGACTAGCTATTAGGCAAATGCAAATCAAAAGTACAATGTGATATCATCTTCCAACCATTAGACTGGCATCTATTAAGAAAACAGTTGACTGCAAGCATTGGAGAGGATGTAGAGGAAAGGGAACACTTATCCACTGCTGATGAGAATGTAGAATGATCCTGCCATTTTGGAGGACTGTTTGGCAGTTCCTCAGGAAGCTAATTATAGAATGGCCATATTATCCAGAAATCCTACTGCTGGATATATACCCAGAAGAATTGAAAGCAGGTACATGAACATATATATGCACACTGATGTTTTTAAGGTTGGAAGCAACCCAAATGTCCATCAACAGATGAATGGATAAACAAACTGTGGCATATACATACATTGGAATATTACTCAGCTGTAAGAAAGAATGCAGTATTAACACAAGGGACAACATAGATGAATCCTGAAAACCTTATGTTAAGTGAGGTAAACCAGACACTGAGGGACAAATATTACATGACTTCACTAATATGAATTAAGCAAATTTAGCAGACTCACAGAGCTAGAGTTTGGAAGATTGGTTTACAAGATGCAGAAAGAGAGTAGAGGTTTGTGAGGTGATGCCCATATGGGCAAAATCTACAAAAAGATAGAAGGGTGTAGTTGTGCAGTAAATGACCATTGTAGTGGTGCAGTGATGTGATTAGATTTAGTAGTCCTGGTCTGTGGGGGGGAGTAAGTATGGGATTTGGGCCAAATTATCCAAGGAACTGGGGGAAGAATCATGGGAGGAGCAGCTGAACTCTCGGGATTTGTAGGTCTGTGGTTAAAACTACAATGTTGGGTATGTTCTTTTGGCAAATATGTCAGGGGAGGGTTACTGGTGTAGGGTTTTGGATGTGAGAGCATATGTGGGAAAGGGTGCACCTGTGGAGGCTTCTATGTTTTATGTAAATGTTCATCTTGGCACTGTGTGTTATATCAGTAGGTGGAGACCAACACAATAAACAAGAAAATAGGAAGCTCCCATTCTGGGGAGTCCTACTATGCTATCAATTGGAGTGACAAGAATCCCTCAAGAACATGGACAGTACCGAATAAAAGAAAACAGACCAGTATGTCAAACTCGCAATATTTTGGCATGCAAATATGAATCCTATTCCTCAAAAATTGGAACTTAGTGGTTAACAGCAGTTCCTAGAAGAGGGAGAGGGAAGAATAGAATAGATGGTACATGGGACATTTTATGGCATTAGAATTGTTGAACATGATCTTGCAATAACAGATACAGGCCACTTCAAATTTCATCAAAGCTTATAAAAATGTATGATCCAAAAAGTAAACCATAATGTAAATCATTGACCATGGTTAATAACAATACTTCAATCTGTATGTCAATTGTAGCAAATGTACCATCTGCATGTAAAATGTTATTAATAGGGGAGAGGAGAAAAGAGGGAGGGCATTGGGTATATAAAAATCCCCTATATTTTCTATGTTACTTTTCTGTACACTAATGCTTCTTTGAAGAGAAAATGAAAAAAAATAAGACACTGGGGAAATATATGGAAGAAAATATCACTGCACATACCAGACAACAAATCTCACAGTGATGTAAGACACAATGTCTGAAATTTAAAAAAAAAATTATTACTTCAAATTTTTAATTATTTTGGTATTTCATTGGTTAATTTTAATATTTTTTTCTTATTAATTTTATTTGTTTATTTTGTTGCCATAATTTTTGGAGAGATTTGGTTCCCAGAAGGGTCACAACAGTGCCAGGGGAGGATTATTGATGCAGGGTTTCAGTATTAGGGTATGCGTGGGAAGGGGTTCACCTGGGGCATGTTTCTAAGCCAAGTGAATATATTCAAGTGTTCATGAGACATAGTCTCAGTGGGTGGAGATCCACAAAATAAACAAAAGAATATTGAATTCCCATCCTGGGAGTTCTGCTACACTTTCAAATAGGACAGCAAGTATCCCTCAGTGCAATGGCAGTGCCTAATGAGGGAAGACAAACCATTAGACTGGGCCCTTGATATAGGTGATTGTACATATGAACATTTTCTTGTGAAATTGAAACTTAGCCTGTTATTTTATATTGCTTGAGTTACCTCCTGAAAGCCTCCTTTTTGCTCAAATGTGGCCTCTCTCTAAGCCAGACTCAGCATATAAATGCAGTACCTACCCCCAGGTATGGGATATATCTCCTGGGATGAGCCTCCTTAGTATCAAGGGATTATTACCAATTGCCAACTTGCAATGTATCTGGGAAAAAGACCTTCACCAAAAGGGGAAAATTGTAAATACAAATGAGTTTTCATAGTTAAGAGACTTCAAAGTGAGGTGGGAGTTCACCCAAGAGGTTAGACTCATGCAACTCACAGAAGATCTCATTGACTTCCACAGTAAAAAGTGCCTCAAATAGCATGGATCCTAAGGGCTCTTGAGGCATCCAGAAACTATAAGCATGGCACACAGGTCAGGAATTTGGCACCCTGTCATTGGGCCTTACTTATAATTTATTTTCCCCAGTGTAACAGAGTTAGTCTCATTTATAGATTATCTACACATAGCTCTTCTGCCCCTTCTATTTGAATCTATAATTATCACTATACTTGATAAATATATGTCCCAGAGACTTAAAACTTTGTTCCATGCATTTGCCAGTTGAGTACTGAATGTCAGCAAGGATACAACACCTACAATCCAGTTCATTCAACTTACCCAGGGCAAGTAACAAGGAGATGTTGATTGGGAACTTACATCACAAGGAATAGTGTCTGCAACTGCAAGCAAGGTATCTCCATCCAGCTTCCCCATGGGAACTAAAGTACATTTCAGTTAGTAGCAAAGTGGACATCACCATCCCCAAATCCTCAAGATTGGGAAATTAACAAAGGGCTAAAGAAGACTTATTATTATTCCACTGTGGACTTATTATTATTCAAGCAATGGAAGAACACTTATTGATATAAATCAGTGGCCTCCAGAGCTTCTGAGGATTGAGAGAGGGAAGAATAGGTTTCATATGGGGGCATTTTCAGGACATTGGAATTGTCTTGCATGGCTTTGCTGTAACAGATACAGGCCATTGTATATTTTTTCATAACTTTCAAAATTTTGCAGGACAGAGTGTAAACTCTAATGTAAACTGTAATCAATAGTTAGTAGCAATGCTTCAATATGTTTTCATGTATTTTAACAAATATACCACACAAATGAGGGATGTTGTTGATGTAAGAATGTGTGGGAAGGGGAGGGAAGTGGACATATGGGAATCCCTTATATCATTTATGTACATTTATGTTATCTAAGGCTTCTTTAAAAATAAAAATAATTTTAAAAATAATGAAAATTTATATATATATATATATATATATAAATGTTTAACTAGTAACCAGAAAGACACTGCATGTTAACATATACATAAAGTCAATCCCCAGATGTGTTGGGGTTCATTTACATTTTTAAGATATCTATTTCTAGCACCATTTGTCAAAAGACTTTATTTTCTCCTTGAATTGTTTTAGTGCTTTTGATGAAAATCCAGTAAGCCTATGTGTGTGTGTGTGTGTGTTTCCTGGACTGTCCTGTTCTGTCTTTATATTTATCTATCTTTGCACTATTAATATAAAGTCTTGATTATTGTACCTTTATAAAATGTCTTCAAATTGTGTTGATAACTCCAATTTTGATCCTTTTCTAAATTATGATCTTATTCTATACTTTTTTCATTTCCTTACATATATTAGAAAAGACTACATAATGTCTGCCTACATAAAGTCACACATTGATTTATATGAATTTCACAACAAATATACAATAATTTAGGGAGAATTTACATATTAACAATAAGGAATCTTCCAGTTCATTAACATTAATTCAGTGAGGAATCCATGATTCCTTCTTCTCAAGTATGTAAGTTGAATATTCGCATCCTCTTGAGACAGGGTGGGCCATTGAATGTGATACATTGTACTTTCATGACTGACAGCATTACATTATAAGACAATACACAGTAATTTTGCAGTTGTAATTAAGTATCATATATATTCTCTTTGAGTTGATTAAGATGGAATGCAGCAAGGCTGGACCTAACCATACAAATAAGAATATACAATGTATGATTCCATTTCTATACAGTTCAAAAACACAAATATAACCTCAGTTGTTAAAATTCTGAATCTTGGCTTGCTTAAGGGTAGAAGGGATGACAGTATTTGGGCCCAGAGATCCTCACTGGCTGACCATTTTCTGTTTTTTTTGGTCTGGATTTTGGTTACATGCACTAAATCTGCTTTTTTTGGAAATTAATTGAGACTATGATATGGCCTTTTCCATACAGATATTAAACTTCACAAAAGGGAATTTTGAATAAGATGCATCCAGAACTTCTCTTTGTACTACATCCCTAAATCTGCTTCTGGTCTTTCTTATTAGGATGTGGATTAAGTGTCTGGCAGTGCAGCAGCTATTCTGTGACCATGAGGATTAAAAACACATGTTGAGTAAACTAAAAGAAGATGGAATTCTTAACAATGTCATTGAGCTGCCATAACAGACTTGGACTCCCTAATCTTAGATTTTCAAGGTGTGGATAAATAAACCCTCCAAAATTTTAACATCCCTTATTATTCATCTATCTGTTTCTTGCAGTTGAATGCCAACTCTATCTAGATACACTAGAATATTCTGATACATTCCAGTGTTTTTAAAAAAAGGCCTACTAATTAAACACGTGCATGGGGATACAAATTGTTAGAGGTTACATTATTCCATAATAATCATACCAGTGATGTTGCACTTTATTTTTTGATAACTACTGCACATGAACAAATGCCATGAGAATGTAGTAGACATCGCGAGGAGAGCTACATTTGTAAGCAAACATAAAAAATCACAGCATATAGGTACAGAAACTGAATTGATATACATTTATAAGCATATGTGAGTACTTTTTAGTATGGAAAATTCCTTCACCTGCAAAGCAATATATAAATGGTGACAATCAGCAATCTGAGCTGTGACAAGAGCCCATTTCCACCAAAAGCATAATATCTCTGCTGATAAAGTCCATGTATGTGATGAATAATGAGGTAGGGCCATCTTGCCTGCTGGACAACAGCCTATTTTTTCACAAGGTTTAGCAGTACCACCAAGAAAATTCTCCTCCATTATACTATGAATGTGATGGAAACAAAGCCTGCCACCCTCTGATGCATCACCATCTGAATTGGGGCCCATGAACCAGCAACATCAGCACCTGGGACCTCCTCAGAAATGCAGACTCTAAGGCCTTATCCCATGCCTGCTGAGTTGAAACCTGTATTTTAAGGATCAATGAGTGATTTGTTTACACAGTAAAGCTTAGCAGCAGTGGTCTAATGTACCTAGGAGTAAATAAGGTCAGGATTGAACAGAAGCAAGGGAGGGTAGAAGCAAAAAAGGTTTTGAGAAGTTTCAAGTGCTATGAACCTTACAACTGTCATTTCTGTTTCCCTTGAAAACCTTGAGTCATACAGGTTCCTTTCCTTATCAACTGGGACCCCCAATTGTCGCAGTGTTTATCTTTATTTTTCCATCAAGATCCAGCATCCCCACTCTCTCCCATCACATATATGCATTCAGAGAGGACATAAGCCATGATTGTTGGTGGGAATATTATTGGTGAAATCCCCAAATGGAAATTAAACAAATTCTCAACAAAAGTAAAGTGGGATACACCACACCAGTGAATAAATAAGCAGAAAGGATTACCATGAAACAATGATAATGGCTGGTTTATAGCCATATCCAAAAATGTGGGTAAAGTCATGGAAATAAGCTTTCATAAAATAATATATAAATTATAATAAATTTATATAAATTACACAAATAATAAAAATTAACTTACAATTTAGAGTTAAGAGAGTGGTCTTTCAAAAATGGGTAAGGTGTCTAGAAAAAAACAGATGTGTGGAAAACTCAAAGGTTCTTCTTTTACAGGGGTATTCATTTTGAAAATATTCAGCAAGCTGAATATTTATAATATACTCTTCTGTGTGAATAATGTTTTTGATTAAAGCTATTTTTAATGTGAGGTGAGAGTAAAAAGATAAAGAATTGGGAGATTTATTAAATATATAGATTTTTCACGCACATGTCCTTTAATTTTTAGGATAAAATGTGTAGAAAGATCAGACAGTTTGCTTAAAGAAATGGCAAGTATCACATATTCTGTCAAATACAATAGTGCAAAATGTGCAACCCAGTCCTGTACCCCAATGCATATATCCCATTACATATGAACACCTAGATTTCTTACTTCAATGAGTAGATGTTAATCATCAAACAGGATTATTTTACTGGTAACCAGAGGTTCTGAGGAAAGTAGGAGGGAAGAATAGGTGTAACATGGGGCATTTGGGAGCATTGGAATTGTTCTGATTGTTACCATAATGATGGATACAGGTTATTATACATTTTGTAAAAACTTATAAAATTGGGCACTGCAAAGTGTAAAACATAATGTAAACCATAGACCATGGATAGTAGCAATGCTTCAATATGTTTTCTTCAATTAAGAAATGTACCACACAAATGAAAGATGTTGTTAATGTGGGAAATTGTGGAAGGAGAAGGAGGTGGGGTATATGGGAACCACATATATTTATTTTTTTAATGAGGTTTTTAAATGAGGTTTTAATTTTTTTTGCAATTTTTTCATTTTGAAATTATTTCCAACTTTTAAAATAGTGTGAAGAACTCCTGTATCTTTTACTCAAATTCCCTAATTATTATTATTTTACAACGTTTCCTTTATCATTTTCTCTTTTATTTTAGGAAAAGCACTGAGCTCTCAAATGGCCACCAGATCCTCCACTCCACCCCAGAGGCAAATAGTGCCATGTGAATCCCCTATGTTTTCTGTAATGTAAAATTTCTTTAAAAATGAAGTAAAAAAATTTCTTTTCTATTGTAGTGCAATGTATGATTTAAAGTTATCTTCAAATTTAAGATCATATCTGAATTTAGGCTAGGTTCCTGTTCCACAAAATGTTCAAAGGACCACAATTTCTGGCTCTGAGGCTTTCACTCCTATAGTAACAGACACCACCTATGTCCCAGAAGAAATGACAATTTTAGGTGTTCCCTCCCGAAGAATCTTTTCAGAGCCCTCATCATTTGTTTATTCCAATACTGTAGATGAAGGAGTTCAGCATAGGTGTGACAACAGTGTACATCAGCGAGGCTGTTGTGCTTGAGTGTGCATTTGACAATGCAGTGGAACTAAGATACACTCCTAAGACTGTACCATAGAATAAGGAGACCACTGAGAGTTGAGATGCACAGGTGGAAAATGCTTTATACTTCCCCTGAGCTGATGAGATTGCATGTAGAGAGGAAAAAATCTTGGAATAAGAGTAAACCATACCAGTGAAGGGAGAAAGAACCAGCAGCCCATCTGCAAAATGCATCACTATTTTATTGAGGAAGGTGTCAGAACAGGAAACCTGGATCATCAGATCAAAGTCACAGAAGTGGGAGATTTCCAAGTGGTTACGAAAAGACAGCCACAACAGAATTAAGTTTTGTAACAAAGAATTCAAGGCCCTCATGGTCCCAGAACTAGCAATCTACAAAACTGAGGATTCATGATGGCCATGTATTTCAAAGGGTGCCAGATGGCCACGAAGAGGCCATAGGCCATCATGGCCAAGATGAAGTGATCCAACCCTGTAAAGAACCTGAAAAAGTACATCTGGGTGAGGCAGCCTTCATAGGTTATGACTCTTATCTGTGTCTGTATGATCAGCAACATCTTTGGGACAGTGGTGGAGGATAAACAAATGTCGATAAAGGACAGGTTGGAGAGGAAGAAGTACATGGGTGTGTAGGGGTGGGAGTCACTGATGGTGGCCAGGATGAAGAGCAGGTTCCCAATGATGGTGACCAGGTACATGGGAAGGAACAGTCCAAAGAGGAGTGACTGCAACTCTGGATCCTCTGAAAATCCCCAAAAGAGAAATTCTGAAATTCCTGTATTATTTCCTGGTTCCACGTGCTTGACATGACTAACTAGAAAGAGAAAAATAACATGAGTAATTCTTCAAGCAATCAACCATTAATAACCTATCTATAATTTGTATTTTGGAGTAAGGAAATTAGTTTCTGAATTCGTTTGTCAAATCTAAATAGGGATCATCAACATTGATTAGCAATTGCTTCCATACTTTCAAAATATTCCCCAGTCTGTCATGCATTGTAAGTTTTTATGGAAACTCATTCATTCATTTGTGGAATGAATATTTACTCCAGTTCTTCTACAGACACTGACTAAGCAATGGGAATAATGCACTGTAAACAAAACTTACCTGCAATCTGATAATGGAGATAGAGATCTTACATACATGCATATACATATTTATGTAAATATTAAGACATTTATAATATGCTTAGGATCACAAGAGCATGGGGATTGGTGAGTGCAGGTTCTGTAGGGCAGAAAAGTCAGAAATTCAAAGAAGATAATGTTGAACTTCACAGAGATGCACATTGGAAATTCCAATGAGAGTGATGATAAAAAGTCCCCAGAAGATGGATACCTGAAATAGAGATAGAAATTCTTTTTTTGACTAATGAAATCCTCAGTGTTTCCTCTAAGTCTCGATGGATTGGATGAGAAGACTCCTGTCATTGCTGAAAGCAATTTTCATTTCTGATTGCAGATGCAATGAACCATAGATGGAATGAACTGACTAATGATTTAAATCCATCTTAGAAACATCCTAACAGTAACAATCAAACCAAAGCTTGCTTGGCCAAACAGCTGGACACGATAACCCAGAGAAGTTGACACATAAAAATAACCATCAAAATCCAAACATAATAACCTTACCACCAATACACATCTCCTTAAATGATACTTAATTTCTAAATAAAGTCAATAACGTAAACACATTTTCACTTTAATTAACTCAACTGTACTGCATATGACTGGAAATGTACTAGCACTGTCCACAGAAGAGGATGCAAGAACTTCGGTAATATTAATTATTATCCTTTATATCTTATAACTTATAATAAAATTAATACAGTTTATTTAATATAAGGATAAGGGAGAGGAAAAAACAAGATATTTGCTTTACGCAAATATACAAATATACCCAGACCAAAACAAGGAAGTAATAACTCCTTATTTCTGCAACCGGTTATGTGCTCTTATCTCATATGTAAAACTATCTCCATCTTCTACTCATTCCATATTCACAGTACCCTCAGCAAGCATCTCAGCTGGACATGGCTGTTTGCCTGTTTTAATGATCCAGTTCTTCAATCCTGACCAAGTTGGGCTTTAGTAGTGTTCCTGGGGTGGGTTGTTGCAGTATTTCAATGTCTTTAACCATGGAAGATGGTAGCATTAAGAAATGCCCTATAATCTGGATTATTCTGCAATGAGTACAGTATCTCCCTTCTTTGCCATTTGATTCTGAGGCCTGAGGATGCCAAAGTGGTCTGTTCACAATCATGTCACCCAGTTCAATGGAAACATTGTTGTGTCTCCTGGTGGGAACACTCTTCCTTTTCTAAAGAAGACCTCTAGCCCAGCAGAGCATAAGGCCAAAGGTATATGAAACAAACATTTTCTAATGAATCAGTAAGGGTAATAGTGAATGGTGCCACTCCTATTTCCATATCTTATTTCCTGGACCCGTGAATACTGCCTATGCAAGAAAAAGCACTAAACAGTGGTTGCTGATTTCAAGCCTCCTGGAGAAAAATGCCTGAAATTTCCAAGTATTGCTTTCCAGCTATTAGAAGGCCATTCCACCATTCTATCAATCCAGCTGCCTGAGGATGGTAAAACAGTGAATTTCATGAGCATGTGCCCATTCCCACATTTAATTTCCTTTGAAGTGGGTTCCTTGATCAGAAGTAATTCTGGGTGGGATAACCTGATGGTGGATAATACATTCTGGAAGCCCATAGATGGTAGTTTCACAGAAGCACTGAATGCAAGGAAGGCAAGTCCATATCCACAGAACAGTTCTATTCCTATAAGAGAAAAATCATTGCCTCTTCCATTATGAAAGCAGTCTAATGTATACAACTTGCCACCACTTAACAGGCTGATCACCTCAGGGTATGAAGCCATATCAAGGACTGAGTGTTGATTTCTGCTGCTGGCATATTGGGCCCTAAGCTATGAGTAAGCCTTAGTGAGTGGAAGTCCATGTTGTTGAGTCCATGCATAACTTCCATCCCTACACCTTGGCCACTTTGTTCATGATGCCACTGGCAAAAGAGAGAGAAATCATTCTGTCCACAGATTATTAAAACTCTATTCTACTGAAGTGAACCTCTGGTGAGCATTCATATGAGACTCAAATACCTCCCTATTTTTTGCCCATTCAGAAAGTGCTATCCACATACTCTTCCCCCAAACCTCTTTGTCACAAGTTTTCCAGGCATGTTCATTCCAAATCTCTGATCATTCAGTCAAATCACTGGCCAGAGCGCAGGAATCAGTATATAAATTATACATGACTGGCTATTTCTCCTTACAAGCAAAATGAATAACCAGATGTACTGCTTGAAGTTCTGCCCACTACGAGGCTTTCCCTACACCACTACCCTTCAGGTTTGGCTTATAAAGGATCTGGAGTGCTGCAGATTTCCACTTATATATGGCACCTGTGTAACAGGCAGAGCTATCTCAAAACAAGACCAAAATTTTCCTTTTTCAGTCAATTGGTCATTGGGATTTCCTCATGAGTCCATCAC
The DNA here is from genome assembly GCA_029593785.1 of Cabassous unicinctus. Classification (NCBI taxonomy): domain Eukaryota; kingdom Metazoa; phylum Chordata; class Mammalia; order Cingulata; family Chlamyphoridae; genus Cabassous; species Cabassous unicinctus. The sequence continues at coordinate 22,446 of JAQZBX010039392.1, forward strand.
TGATGCCTGTGAAACAGAAGGCAATGAGGTGGGAGTGGGGGCCATGCGCATTTGGTGCACTTCCTCCTGCAACTTATTAGTACCATCAGGGCCAGTATGAACTAGCTCTCATATACCCCAGTTCCATTTTGTGATGGAGTGCAGTTGTGCAAACCCAAATTTAAGGAATCAGAAAATATCCAGCTCAAAAGGGTCTCCTGGTACCTTGGAGGCCCATGGTTAAACAAGTTTTGAGCTTCTACTAAGACTCAGTATCAGGACAAAAGGTGTTTTGCAAAAGAAGAGTAGTTACCTACTGTGTATAAACGTATTTCATCCAAATACCTTGGGGTCTGTACTGTGATTCTACCATAACGTTATGTCAAAGGCTCCAAATGGCCTCTCTAATTACCCCCAAAATATACAGTACCATTGAATCATATGACCCAAGTGGCAGAGCAGCTTACATGGCAGCCTGAAATGTTACGGACCCTCTTCTGGTCCAAGTCATCACTGAAAATTAGCAGCTTTTCAGGTCACTCTGTGTATGGGCTGGAATACCATGCACACATAAGGAATATGTTGCCTTCAAAATTCAATTTTGAAATTTTTGGTTGTATGAAG
>JAQZBX010039393.1:0-23050 GCA_029593785.1 Cabassous unicinctus
TTTTTTTTTTTTCAGTAAACTGTTTCAGTCAGTCTTCATTTGTGAAGGCTGATTTAGATCATTTCAATAGCGTAACTTCAAATCCACTTAACTGCAATACAAATGGAGGCATGGAGGCCTGAGGGTGCCAATAGGAAATTGTCCGAACCTTGAGGCTCTTTTCCTTGTAAAATCTCACATACCCTAAATGACCTGTGGCAATCTGACATTTGGACTAAATGGGGGTGCCCTGTTGATCTGTATGTTGACTATCAGAAAAGCTTAATTCTTCCTAAATTGTACAAAAATATGTCCATAGAGATTCTCCTATTACCTTCCCAGAGTGCTGGGGCATGTATCGCCCCTTTAAAGACCACTGCCTCAGCAACAGGGAGCCCCTGAAGGTTTTTGAGGAGGTCCGCTGTGGTGATGGTTTGACACATGGACAGGCATGGGGTTAATGGGAGGGAGGGGGCCCATCAGAAGGATATTGCAACCGTTGGGCAAGATATAGAGGGGCTGTGGTGGTGCAGAGGGAGAAGAGATGGCCAGTGAGATTTCAGGAGGGTGGAGCTTCAGGGATTGCTGACTGCTTGGTACATGCAGTAGAGTATACTCATGTGCTCTTGTCAGGAACAGTTGCATTTCAAGCAAGGCTGCCTGGGGGAATTGCAGACTACCCTCAGGGCAGGAGGAGAGGCTTGCACCATCCTGTGTGCAGACACCTACCTTCTTGCTGTGTGCTGGAGCTGTGCTGCTCACCTTCCAGAAGCTTCTAAGAGGTGCTGGTGGTTTAGGCCCTATCATCCTCCAGGGACTTTTCTTTGAGAACTATATGGAAGCCCAGCTCCCAGGACAGTGGCTACCTGAAACTCACTGGGGAAGGGCAGGCCATTTTCTGCCAAGAAAGAGCCACTCATTAAGGGAAAGGATTTCCCAGGGAATTGGAGGCTCCTTTCACTGTGCAGCATTCTCTACTGTGATAGCCATTCCCTCCCAGACTAGAGAAAGAATCTACATAGTAGGCAAAAATAGAATCTGGGCCCATTGTCCCCACCCCATATAATTTATACCTGTGAAATCATAGTATTCTAAAAGTGATATAATGATAGAAGTGATTGAAAATGACTGTAACAACAGCATCCGACTCTCACCCAATGTTCCAGTGTAACGTGACGTCGATGAGAGCAAGAGTCGGTTTGATTCGCTGCTGTGTTGCCAGTGCCTAGAGCACTGCCTGGCCTTCAGTGGTTATATAGACAAATTAACGGAGGAGTGGATGGACTCTGAACGTCCCCAAACGTTATTTTACATTGTTCGACAATTATTTTGAGAGAAAGTTCTCTGTGTCCTATATTAAATTTTCTCCTAATTCTGTTCTGTGATCTTGAGTCTTAAGGGATCCAGAATGAAGCTACCTCCTTCTCCATATGACAAAACTTCAGATCCTTGAAGACAGTTATTTTCTCACTGAGATTTCTGTATGGACTGATGACAACAGGTTTATTCAACTGTTCCTGTTAGGTATGATGTGGTTTCCGGATTCTTCACCCTAGTTATTCATCCTGTTGATTAGTGTGACAGGCAGTGTTAACTTGACTAGTAGCCATAGGAGACGTGTAACAGAGGTAGCATCTGTCGTATTGCCAGGCATACTAACAACGTTTTCCACTTGTACAGCAGTTAATAAAGGACTTTCACAGACATTGTCTCATCTCACTCTCCTGGTAACACTGGGAGGAAGATGTTATGGGCTCTCATTTTACATAAGAGGGGGAGCTAGGCTTAAGGCTTGCCCAAGTTCACACATCCATTTCCCTGCCTTCACGCCAGTACTCTTCCTGCCACAACATGTTTTTCTAATGTGTTGCCAAACACTAAATTCTCCAGATGTGGCCAGGAGCACCACAGATCTTGATGGGAAAAGAGGCAGAAAAGAAGGAGCACCCAGACACAGGAAGGGGGTTCTGAGGAGGAGGGCGTGGACCAGGCAGCTGGACTTACAGGCCTATAAACCTGGGCGGTGCATGTTTCCTCTCCTTCCCGACCTCCAGGCCTGGCACCAGACCTTTGTTCCCCTTGGCAGCCAGGAGAGAGTCCCCCCAAAGCCGGGAAGCTGGGGAGACATTGCCGGTGGCACAATACAAGGTCCTCAGGTCTGACCTGGTCTCTGGGCCTTTCAGTTTCACCCAGTTCCCCTCCACAAGCAGCCCCTTTGCATCAGCCCCTGGGCATTACTATTCTGGGTCTCCTCCTGGAAAATTCAATTTAATAAACTCATAATACATACTTCAGTTCAAACATATCACTGAACAGTGTCGGGCAACTTTTATTTTCTTGCAAAATTCCAAAAGGAAGCACAAAGCTTATCGGACCTAGCTCCAGCCCAACCTACCTGCGTTAGTAGAAACCAGCCTGTGGTGGGGCCGGATGTGCAGAAACACAATGTTCTCTTTTGAGGAGGGTTTCAAAGCGTCCATTTCCTGGAACGGAGGCCAGACGGCCCCAGTGCCAGACTGGAAAAGGCCCTCAGGATTTATGAGCCTACAGGAACTCAGAGCGGCTTGCTCGGGTAACAAGAGGAAGACAGAACGTTCTGTCACCACTTCAGGTTCTTGTGCACCAGGTCTTTTGGAAATGTTTTCCCAGTCTGAGAATTGAAGGCAGATGGAGGCGAGTTGCTCAGGTTCATTTGCCCCATCTTCTCTCCTTCGCAAATGCTATACAAGCCCAGTGAACCCAGAAGGAAGGAGAAAGGGCACAAAACAAATGAGCACTGCCCGGAGGCATGGCAGACACAAAGCCCTTCCTGATCTCCCCGCCTTCACCCTCAGGCTGCTGCCGCACCAGCCCAACTACTCAATCTCAATCAATCAATCAAGAAATACATATCAATCCTCTGCTAAGGAGTTGTGGTGGCCTTGGGTGGTAGGGATAGAAAAAATACTAAACAGACCGAGTGCTTACCTTAGCTTAGACTGAGGAGGCACTCAGAACAGCCGACAGTGAAAGACAGTTAACTGGTAATCAGGGCTAGATTATTTGGCGTCGGAGACTTTTAAAGTCTCCAAGAGGGCAAAGAGGGGCAACTGCTTTCACCTGGCAGAACTCAGGTGAGGATGGGTTTCACTGAGGCCAGGGGGCTTTAATTAGACGGGAAAGCTGGATACAATTGAAACATGGAAGGGTTAGTGATAACACTCCAAATTAAATACTCCATGAGCAAGGAATTAGAAGCTGAAATGATTGAGGGACACTGACGTACGGGATAAATGTAACTAGGTCGGATCATTGTTGGAGAATTATAACTGAAGTAGGGGTTATTGATCCCTCTCAGGAGTTGAGTAAAATGACGCAAGGCAAAATTTTATCAGGAACTGAATCACGTTCACAAGATCTGTGTTTCAACATCCCGGAGACCAAGAGTCAAGTTAGGCTGCTCCAGGGATGGCACATGTTTTCTGTAAAGGGCCAGAAAGTAAACATGGCTTTGCAGGCTGTCTGGTCACCCTCGAGCTCCTCTCAACGCTGTCGTGGTAGCACAGACACAGCCATAGACCTTATGTAAATGAATGAGCGGGGCTGTGTTCTAATAAAACTTTATACGAAATCTGAATTTCATCTAATTTTCACGTGACAGGAAATATTATCCTTTTGACTTTTCTTCCAAGCCTTTGAAAATGCAAAAACCATTCTTAGCTCATCAGACACACAAAAAATGGGCAGCAGGCTGGATTTGGACCATAGTTTTATAGTTTGGTCAAATAGAAGCAGTATCACACTTGTAGTAGAAAAGGATGGAAGGAGAGGAAGAGTGAGAAAAAGACCATTTATTAAGTATGTACATTAACCTCTATCTGAATTGAAACACATTAGCTCTTTGCTTGCTTCACATATGTAAGTAGTACTTGAAAATAACATCTCTCAAATATGCTAAAAAGGAGTGTTTTTTTTTTAAATTGAGCCTTGCTGGTGGTCATTTACAGTCAAACTGTTGTGCATTCCTTACCTGAACTGGATTAGCCATCATTCCATCTACTTTCCTTGAGAGCCAGCACCTGCTTTAAGCGCTCACAGACATGTTTTGGAGTACGCTCATAGTAATTTATGGTTGTGTTCAGTCAGCAAATTTGAGAGTATTCCACGTGCAAGGTGCTAAGTATTAAAGGGAGCACATAATCAAAATATAAGCCATGCCCCATAAAGCATAAACCAATCTCTCTGGAATTTTCAACCCTGGTTTATTGTTTTTAGAATATATCATAAATGTGCAGCAATTTCAGCTCCAATTTTCTTTCTTTTTAACATCGTGATCCCTTCTATTTTTTCCTTTCTATTCACCACTGACCCCTTCTCCCTCCTCTGTGGCACTTTCCCCCACCAGGCAGTTTGAGCTCCTTGCTGTTCCACAATCATCCCATGTGCATAACTCTTACAGAGTATTTGCTTGTATTTTCTTTCTCTCACGTTAACACATGTTAAGGGATGCTCTCTTCCTTTGTTACTCTTGGCAGTCAGCATCCAACCTTTGAGGTCGAGCTCAGGTCCTATCTACACCTAGATATGTTCTTTTTCTACCTTTAACTCCTCAAGTACTTGTGGCCTGACCCACTAATTTTATCTATTTGTGGGTGTTATATCCACAAGTAAAGTTGGAGACTCCTAACTTGTGAGCAGAGATGGCCTATAGGCCTTCTTAAAATCTACCCAGCATGTAGCATATGGCCAAGTTCTGAGTATATGCTCTGTCCTCAAATCCTTGTGGAATTTAAAATGATCCCAGAGAAGATAGAGATCATAGAGAGGATGGAAAGAGAAGGTTTAGATAAAGGTAGGTGAGGGAAACAGAACTAGGAAATGATAGAAAGCAAGCTGACATTTTTAACAATATAGGAAAACAGTGAGAGATGGGGCTATGCAAAATTATAAAAGCCATCCTCAATCCTGCCTCTTTCTGAAAGTTCAGGTAAATTAATTTTGAATAAAAATTAGAAGAAAAGTATCAAGCTAAATTCCATAAGTTATTAAAGAAAGATAGAATAAGAGGCAGAATAACAAAAATGACCCACGTGACAATGGATTAGAGTTGGTGACATCAGTATGGACTTATGTTTAGCTTAATATAGATTCAGATGGTTACCTACAGAAATATTTGTAGATATGTATACATGCACTGGTCAGTATACACACATATATTCCCCTGCTCTGTCAGCAGAGAGGACCTAAAGCAATGACCCTCCAGTAGCAAGGAGCACACATCTAGTACCCATAATGGTTTCCAATATCATTATCCAAAAAAAAGAAACCAATGCTTCTTCAGGGAGTGGTTGATTCTAGGACTGGGCATATATAAGATGAGCCTGGAGCATCTTACAGTGAGAGAAAGTAAGAAAGTGCTCAAAACACACACAAATGACAAACCCACAATGATGGGGGTATGTCAAAGGGATACAGAAGCCAACTAAAATAACTTCCAATGGGCGTAGCTGGATAATTCGGGAAACAAAATAAACAACATGGCATTGGAATATAAACAAAAGTATGAAATAATCATGAGTCTACAACAATATAAATAAATCATTTCATCAATAAATAAATGGGAGATGAGACAAATCTCCTGTGTAGAAAAATTCCAAATAATATGTATCTACTCCATCCTCAAGGAGGTGGAGCATAACTCTCCACTTCTTAATTGTGGGCTGCACATGGTGATTTCTGTCCAAAGAATACTACATGGAAAGGATGGGAGGAGGGTAGCTTTATATTGGAGAAAGCTGACAAACACTGCTTTAGTCAACTGACCAAGGTTAACATCAACAATGATAAGAAATGTTGATATATACCCTTGATATCATGTGTTGAGAAAGGTCTTCCTCCTCAAAACACATAACCACAGCCTTATCATGAGGAAAACATCAGACAAATCTCACATGAGGGACATTCTGAAAAATCCTTGAACAATACTTCCCCAAACTCTGAAGGACTTCAAAAACAAGGAAAGTTTGAGAAACTTGCTCAGCCAAGACAAGCCAAAGCAGACATGATGATTCACCATACGGTGGGATGCTGGATGGGATCCTGGAACAGAAAAAGGACACTAGGCAAAAACAAGAGGAATCTGAACAAAGTATGGACTTTAGTTAAAATGATGTAGTGATTGTTTCATTAATTGTGCAAATTCACCTACTAATCTAAGTTGTTAAAAATAGAGGGAACTGAGTCCAGGGTCATGGCAATCTCTGTACTATCTTTGTAATTATTGGTAAATCTAAAACTGTCTTAAAAATAAAGTTTCTTTAAAAAAGAATACATATTGCATGATTCCATTTATGTAATATTCTTGGATTAACAAAATTATGGAGATGGAGAAGACAGTGGTTGCTGAGGTTAGTGATGGTGGAGAGAAGATAGCATGAGGGAAATCTTTGTGGTGGTCGTGCAGTTGAGAATCTTGATTGTGATGGTGATTACACAAGGCTATACATGTGACAATATTGTGTAGATCTATACACGCATACAACCACACCACACAGCACACAAATGAGTTCATATATAACTGGTAAAATCTGAGTTAAGCTCTATTGTACTGTGATTATGTGGGGTGTCAGTATTTTGGGGCAGAGGGATTGGGTGAGGATTGCATGGGGGTTCCTTGTATATTCTTTGGAAACCTCCTGTGAATTTAGAATTATTGCAAAATAAAAGTTAAAAAAAAAAAACAGGAAACGACCTTCTGGAGACATCAAATGTCAACGAGCTTAGTAAATTATTTTCATGGGGATGTGGCACTGAAACTAGCTGACACATTTGCAGAAGGCTGTTGTCTGCTTTCACTGTTTTCTCCCCACCTTTCCTGGCAGACAGCTGGGTTAATTGTTTATTTGGGGGATGGGTTCAGGAGTCTTCTGGAGTGTAGCGTATTGCTCACTAAAAAGGGGGAGTCTTGACTTTGCAACTGGCCTTGGAGGTGTCCATGGCAGAGGCAGTATGGGTGGCCTGAGTGTGCAGAAGACGCAGAGAGGCACTTTGATCATTTCATCATTCTGCTAAGAGGTGACTCTATCTTCCAGAGATCAGAGTAGACCTTGAACCTTTTTTTAGGCTCCAGTTACTGCTGCCAACACCAAAATTTTCAAGGCATATTTAATTCTTTGCTTTCCTTTTCCTTTCAGAGGAAGTCTTCCCATTTAAGGATAGCTAAGAGAGATGAGGTCTTGTCTAAGAATGTAAGCTCAGTGAGACCTTGTGTTTCTTGTTTATTCTTCTATCTCTGGTGCCTGGCATTTCTTTCACTGAATGAATGAATGAACAAGCGAATGATCTGATATCCCTCATGATTCTTTCTTCATGAACATTTTCCTTACATTTATATCTATCAATTGTACTAGTCAGGATAGACTAGGCTATGCTGAGATCATTAAAAAACCCCAAGTATTGGCAACTCCTGCGACTCATATGAGCATGCCTGCACTCCCGTCTTGAGTGTGTACTTTTGCGTTACAGTAAATTCTCTTTCTACTAAAAAACAAATGAAAACAAATGAAAAAGCAAGAATACAAAATGTTTATCTCCAGCTTATGCTACATATCTAAAATACATTAGTTTTTGCTCCACACAGACATTTAGAAATGCGGGCTGACAGAGGATCCACCATCTTGGAGTCATGCTATCTGGAACATGAAGACTCCTTTGTTACCATATCAGGGCAAGTAGAGAAAAGAATGTTGCACATATCAGTTAAATGCTTTGTCTTGGAAATGTACATCTTATTTGCTCACAGCCCATCTGTCCCAACTACTGCCAGGGGGCCAAGGGCGTCAGATGACCCAGGAGAACCATTGCTGTGAGCTCCAGTTATGTCCACAATATCAATCATCTGACATTTAGTAAGCACTCACCAGGGCTGAGCATTCAGTCCCTGCCTGAGTTACTCTCAGCCTACTCAGTACAGGGCTACTCCTAGCCCCAAATACACTCTTTTGAGAATGAGAAAAAGATGCCACTCTGGGCAGACGCTGCACCAAGGGTGTCCAGCTTGGGAAGGGAAGTGAAGGCTAGATTTCAGTCCCACTTTCTTTTTCAGCCAGATCCTCTTGTGCAGGGAACAGGTTGCACAGCTTCACACCTGACTCTGCTGCAGATTATACTCTGTCACATGTGGAATTATTAAGGACAGTTACCAAATGACTGCTGCAAACAGGGGAATGGCCTAGAAGTGGAGCAGGAGATGCTGTGGTTGGGTTCATATGAAGACTTCCTGGAGGAGGTGGGGTTTGAATTAAACCTCAAAAGAGGGGTAAAATTTGGGTATGCAGAGAATGCAGGGAGGACTATCATGATCTAGTTAGGTTTTCTAGAATAAAGTTCAATGAGGCCTTGTTCTTCTTGTTCATCTTTATGTATGGTCGCTGGCAAGGTACAGCAACTGAATGAATTAATGAATGAATAAATAAATGAACAAATAGATGAAGGAATTGATTCTATGTCCTCATGATTCTAATTTGTCATTAACTTCTATACATTCACATCTATCGTTTGTATTAGAATAGGATACACAATGCTAGGTATACAACCAAAAAGTCATTGGTTTAACAGAATGGTGAGGATAAATTTGGAAAATAAAGGTTGGGCCTGTTTGGGAAGTACAAAGATGACAGTTGGTGCCATTTACACTTGGAATGTACTGAAGACATTATAGAGTTGAACCCCTCCTTTGATAGAGCAGGCAAGTGAGACTTAGAAGTGTTGCTCCTGGGCACAGAGTTCTTTAGAGATTGAGCCTGTAATACATCCTATGTCTCTCAACTCTTATCCCAGGGCTCTGTCCACCATAAAGAGATGAGTGAGGTTTTAAGAAATCAAGTGCAATAATGAGAGACTATGTGGTTTCTAAGTCTTTCGAGGTTTTTAACATTTCTCATTTGTTGCATTCCAATTTTAACATATGTGAATGTGAATAACACTTTCGAGCTAGTTTTTCCTTTAAAGAATCCTGTAAATAAAAGCCCTCATGACACTTTAGGAAAGTGTATTGCCACGGCTTTTTAACAATTAAAAATCTGGATATTGGCATTTACTATAAGTGAAAGTATTAGTAATTACAAATAATGGACATCTGCTTTTGCACACCACAGCTTCCCACCCTCCCAATTGCTTTCACACCCATTCATTATCTCATCTGACCTATAAAAAAAGCCTTTTATGACCTTAAACAGTTCCTTGAGCTTTTCATATCCCATTGCCCTCACTCCCTATCACAGGTTAAAAATTTTGAAGTGGTGACTGATTTCCAACCCACTCCCCAACTCCTGTTTTAGTCCCTTCCCCCCATAGAAGCAGCCAGGCTGGCTTGTGCTCATTCCCGCCCGGCATGTATCTGACAGCAAGAAGAGGGAAAAAATAAAATAATTATTATAATAATAATTTAAAAAAGCATTTTTTTCTGACTTTTGAGTTTCAAATGCCCAGAAACTAGGGAAATAGAAAGGACATAGGCACAGAGAAACAATTTGGATGGAAGTTGGAGCAAGTCTTCTTGGGATCCCTCCTTCCTGCTCCTTCAGGTTAGAAAAGGATTCCCTGGCTCTGGAATGAAGATTTTGCTGTGTGGGTAGAGTGGGGTCTTAAATTAAATTGAGCTGAGGAAAAATTGAAAAATGTATATTTCTTCCAGTCTTCTATTTGTGGACTGAGATTCATTCCAGCTACATGTGTGGACACATCTGACTTTGCTAAGAACTTTTGTCAGCACATTGCTACTTCATGGACTGATTAAAAACCCTAGAAGTTGAGCACTCCAAAGCAACAGTTTTGTACTTGTGTGAGAAGCTGGAAGGAAGAGATTATGTAGACTCTCAGAAGTCGTTGCTGATTTCAGAAATAGCAAAGTCTAATAAGCCTGAGTTAGATAGAGGACTATATAGTGCTTTAAAATACCCTAGTTCAGTACAAGAGAGTTGGCAGGGGAGAGGAAAATGAGGGTAAATTCTACTTTATTAGAATTTGCTGACTAAATTCTCTGAGTCTCAGGAGACTATCTAAAGCACAAGTGCCTCAACCATCCTAAGGCTGCCCCAATAGTCTACTCCTGAAGACTTGTATTCATTCCACCAGACTTCCATTATCCCACTGTGGATGGGTACAATACCCCAAATCATCATAAACATCACACCGAGTCAGACTGCTGGTCAGGGATGGAAAACTGCTCACGACATTTACTACAGGCCTCCTTAGCTGTTGGAAGAGGCACATCAGAAGACTGAGAAAGGAGGCAAAGAAAAGTGGGAGAGGGGGTGGGGAAAGAAGGAAGGCAAGAGCATGGGAGCCTGGCAGCTCCATTCTTCTGAGATCCCATCACTCTTCCATTGTCATATTCTGCTTAGGACTGCTAGTTCATTTGGCCAAACACAGGTTTCTAAGTTCCTAGAGAGCAAGGGCTGCATATTCCTGAGTATTGCCCTCAGGATCTTGCAGTAACTGTCTGTGGTTGATTATATACCACTTTCAATCACTCCCTTCAAACTTTAGGTCTAGCCAGATCCTTCAGCTGTCTGATATCAAGGGGTATTTTGTAAGAAACCTTAATCTTGTATGAATTTGCAATTTAGCTTAGTGTTGTAGAGTGCCTAAGAGTTACCTCCTGAGAGCCTCCTTGTTGCTCAAATGTGGCCTCTCTCTAAGCCAAACTCAGTGTATAAATGCATTATCTTCCCTCCAGTGAGGGACATGACTCCCAGGAATAAGCCTCCCTGGCACCGGCTGGTGATACAACTGGAAAAACACCTTGAATAAAAGGGGGAAAAGGTAAAGATAAATGAGTGTATATGGCTAAGAGACTTCAAAGTGAGTCAGGAGGCCATCAGAGAGGTAATGCTTATGCATGTCTCAGCAGAATCTCATAGATGGCCAAGTAGATACTACCCCAAATAGTGGGGATTCTAAGGGCTCTGGAGACACCCAGGTCCTACGGTTATGGCAGATAGCTCTGGAGTTTGGTGCCTTGCCAGTGACCCTACTTTGGAATTTGTGCTCCCGAGTGTGACAGAGTTGGACTCAGATGTGACTTCTCTATACATGCCTCTTCTGTACCTTTTATTTGAACCTATAGTGGGTGCTGGAGTTGGTAGGTAATCATCCAAGAGACTTTAATCTCTGGGCTGTCCATGTGCCAGCTGGACCCTGAATCTCAACAGAGTTGCAATACCTACTCTCCAGTTCATTGGACTCACCTAGGACAACTAACAAGATGATGATGGACGACCATTCCAAGGAACTGAGAGTCTGCAACTGCAAGTATGAGAGTCCCATCCATCTGCCCCATGGGATCAAAGCCTCCTCTCAATTAGAGGTGGAGTGGGCATCACCATCCCAGAATCCTCAGGATTGGAGAATGAACTATGGACTAAAGTAGACCTGCTGGCATTCTACTATAGACTTATTGTGATTCTAGCAATGGAAAAAATTATATCATTCATGTGGAGGCAGTGGCCACTAGAGGTTCTGAGGGCAGGGAGAGGGAAATACGGTGAAATATGGGGGTATTTTGGGCACTTGGGTATTTTCCTGAATGACATTACAACTGATACAAGCCATTACATATCTTGCCATAACCTACAAAATTGTGCGGGAGAGAGTGTAAACTACAATGTAAACTATAATCCATGCTTAGTGGCAATGCTCACTAATGAAAGATGTTAATGTGGGAAAATGTGGGAGGGGTAGGCAGCAGGGCATATGGGAATCCCCTATGTTTTTATGTAACATTTATGTAATCTAAATAAGTTTTAAAAATATATTAAAAGGAAAAAAAAAAGAAACCTTAATCTTCATCCATAATGTTCTTCTAAAAACTTAGGACAGGATGGCTCTCCAACATCCTACAATACCCTTTGATTCCTTTCAGCAGAGGTCTGACCAGTTCCATGATTCAGCCCTGGCTCTGTGTCAGGTAGTATAATAATCTCTTAACAGTAAAGCTGTAAACCATAGACTCAAATCTTGCCCACAATGTACTTCCCAGAGGCAGACAAAAGCACAGAAGTTTAGTTAGAATTTTCTCAATGATTCTGTACCCAGTTGGTATAAGCAAAGACCCCCAAATGCTATTAAACTCCATAGTGATGTGAACCAGATGGAAAATAAAACAAAAGAATTCACAACTCATGTTAGACTGAATTGAATGTCTTTAATTTCACACAATGAATAACATATGAATAGGATTAACTTTTCTTTTAATAGTTAAGTGCTCTATACTGTGCTAACCTGATCTGGTAGCGAAAAAGACTGAGCTTTCTTTTAGAAAAAAATGTTTAAAACCCAACATCTAAGACCATGGAGGAGCATGACAGTAAAGCATGCCAGATGTATCTACGCCTCAAATAACAGCAAGTCCATGTTCATTTTAAATGTACAAAAATGCTTTATGAATAAAAACTGTTACAAAAAGAACATTTCAAACAATGTACAATTTCCTTGCCTCTATATTCAATAAAATACAAATACATTTTTTGTTCTAAAATATGTTTACATACAATCAAAGTAGAACATGCAAATTACACTTTAAAAAAGGCTTTTAAAAACCACTTATGAATACAAACTAAAAATTAGCCAGCACGACTTGTAAGACAATCTTGTGCCCCATTTTTTCTTTTGAAATATATATATACATATTTAACACATCATGTGCATTTATTATTATTTAAGAAATAGATTTTTTTAAAAGGAAGAAAAAGAAAGATACCACCCCAGGGTGGAACTGCCCTTCCATGTTGACCAACTGGCAGTTCTTTTGAATTTTCTCCCCTTTAGTGTTTATTATACCTGGGCAAGTGGGCAATAGATAGCCAGGAAGTTTCTTCCTTGGTTGATATGTGCTTCTAAGACTGTTCCCCAAATGATGAGTCCAACAGGGAAGGAAGACTCATCAGCGGGGCAAACTCTCCAAGAAACAAGAGGCAGGGGGAGCCTTGAATTGTGGAAAGAAACTTTAAGAAACACCAAGAAAATGCTACGATATATTACAGTTCTAGTCTGTAGGCACTGTGATGACATTATCTGTAAGCTCTGGCATTTGGACCATTGCGATACTACAGGGTAGTGTTGAGAATAACGTCTATATTTACCTACTTTTATATAATAAGAAGGACTAAAAATCCTGCGACATAACACTTAAATGGCTTTTGAGGCATTTAGGCTTCTGCCACCCCCTCTTTCTCCATGCTACAGTTGGCATTTAAAGGCTTTGGAAATATATGTATAGACTTTAGACAGTTCCCAGGTAAATCTTCCTAATAGCAGGAAAAACCAAACCAAACCAAACCAAACCAAAACCAATCTCTCCAAAAGCTCATTATCTGAGTATTGTTGGGTAATAAGCTGTGGAAGTGGGATTTTCTACTTAAGTCCTAAAACCAAATCCTTTATGATCTGCATGTAGTATATCACCTTACACTATTCTTATGTCACCATTTGCTGATCATATTTATAGACCCAGCAATGTGCAGAACGCAAATTCGACTGCTGTCGGACACGTTTTCCCACTCCAGACAGCAGCCAATTTAACATGCTCAGCCCTTAGTCACCTTCTTTGGGCTGTCAGTGGCTGCTGAGTCCCCGTCAGAAACCAGCCCCAGATATCCTTTCCTTTCCTTCAGTCTTTCTTCCTTGGGTTGTAGCCAGAGCTGGGGTATTACAGCAAGTCAAACTTGTGTTCCTCTCTTGTGATATCAGGTTGAAAAGCAAGTGGCCTCACAACCATTTAGTAAGGGGGATCACAGGCCTATCACCGTTGGGGAAGCCTTTATATCTAGATTGCATTCTTTCTCAACCCTGCTTAGACTCCCTATATTATAACTGGATTCATGCCTACTTGCTGAAGGCTAGTATTCCAGAAAAACAAACAGAAAACCAAGGGGTTTCTCTTGTTACAAAATATGTGGAGCTGCATATAGAGTCCTATGTGTCCCAAATGACCTCCTCTCAAAATGAAAATCCAGCCCCCAAAGGCAGTGTTGTGTGGCTAAAGATGTCCACAATCTGGGTCAGCAGAGCTGGGTTCTCATCCTGGCTCTGCAATCAACTGGATGTGAAGCTAGATTGGCCCAATGTTGAGCCTAAGCAGGAGAGAGGGACTAATGGAAAGGAATAGCTAGAGAATAACTGATGAGATGAGTTAGATTAAAGGAAAGCAAGAGAAACATGAACTAATAGTGACAGAAGAGCTGGGTGGTGGAGAGAGGAAGCCCTATAAGTAACTTGACTTGCTTCCACCTCCAAGCAGTTGTTAGCATGTCTCAGCTTCAGTCCTCTGCAGTTTTCCATTCTACTCTTAGGACCATAAGTGCAGAGGATTTGACTCCTATGACAACCGTAGACCCGAACTTATATGTAAGTTGCATCTGCTATATTTCTCCTGGGCTATCTTTCATGGGTTTGTAATTTGTCATGCAACCCAAGGTTATCTGGAATTCTCAACTACTAGAAGTTTAAGCCAATTAAACTTTGGGTCCTCCCAAAGATTTTTGGGGGGCTTAGAGAGAGCCAACTCATTTCCTGTACAGGAAGATTCAGTCTGCTTAGAAACATGGTTGGGATGACAGTATAAGATGGGAAGAAAAAGGGCAAAAGGAATGAAGAAAATGATTTTCAGAATCCAACAGGAAGAGAAACTGCTTTATGGCTTAATTGGAATGAAAATGGTTGCTCTTTCATAGGCATGGTGGGATGAGTGGGCTAATTTAAACCTTCCTCTCGGGTGTTTTGGAGACATTCAGACATGGCTTGGGAACGACAAATTGAAAGTGGCTGGCTTGAGTTTGCTGTTCAACTTGTGTGAAATGGCAAAGGTCAACCTAGGTCACAAACCGAGAATCTAGGCTATACGCATTAAAGCTCAGGAGACTGTAGTCCTTTAAACTTACATATTGCTAGGATTAAATGCAACTGATCTAGTGGGCAGCAAATGATGTGAGGTCTGTGGTGACAGAGTGGAACAGGATGACTCGATGGGTAATTTCAACCAACTACTGGTGCAGTGACAGAGCAGTGAGCTTAGCAAGCTTATTAACTTGGAATTTTAAATTTAGTCCCATAGATACCCCATCCCTTACTCTCTTATGTTTCCCAACAAAAATTTGGCTCTACGGAAATAACGTAGTGATAATACAATTTCCAGCCAGTCCCAACTTCCTGTAAAGAAACTTAATTTGGAGATAAACCAGATATTCTAATTCCCATTAGAAAAGTTAAGTCTCTCAGTGTCTCTCTTTCTGTAATCTACCATGCCAGGTGTTTCATGTCTTGAGGGAGGAATGAGGGAGGAAATTGAAAATACTTATTTGAAATTTCCACGTCTGACTTTTAGAAAACATCTATGGCAATGGAATAACTTCATATTCATTCTGAGTCTTCTTAACATTTTTACTTGGGCTGTGGAAATTGGTAAGAGAGATGGAATATCTGTCTACACTAAACCAATGGCTAGAGTACAACTTGGATGAAAAATGTACAGTTGAAATTGACCATTTAAAAGACGATTTGTCACACACAGTTTGCATCCATGCAGACTGATAGCTTTATAATTACAATATGTACAAAAATGTTTTAGTTTATTAAGGCAACCACAATTTGGATACTTTGTCCAAGGTGGCTTGATACAACTGGAGTGGTGATACCCTTTGCGCATTTTCATTTTTTTTTTGTTTATAGATAAGAACACTTACTCCCATTTGCTTTTAAGAAATAATTATTAAGAGATAATGGACTTCTATTGTCTGTTTCCTTTTTTCGACAATCTATGAAAGTTTTATGTATGAAAAAAATCACATACCAAGGCATTGCTAGACACTTCCTTTCTGGTGTGTCTAAGGTTTCAGATTTTGTGATTTTTCAGCTCTTCCATTTGCCGTGGGATATTAAAACCATTTTGGTTCTGCCTATTCTCTGCTGATATGTTTTAAGTATAAAAATAACCTGTTGAACACCTGGATCAACATGTTCTTGGCTGCTCTGAATCACTTATTATTTATTTTTTTAAAGGCTCTATTAATACTGTGTATCTGTTTCAAAATGATTGGGATTCAAAGCCTTGGGATAGCATGCCAAGGTTGAATTTTACAACACAGGTAAGGAAGGGCATGTTTACATTATTTAGGTGTTTATCAAGAAAAAGAAGGCAGCAAGTAAGTTAATGAAAAGATTATGGAAGTATGATGGCAAAGGAAAAGCAGGACTACAAGACGCTAGTGTGATAGAGGAGGCATAGGGAAGATGATCCCACGTCTAAGGGTGCCTGCCTACCACTGGAATTTCACCTTCTGATTACACAATTCCATCTGAGAGACAGTTTTGTTAACGGAAAGATTCGGGTCACCTGGAGATGATGTCAGTACCCCGAAGCCTTGCAGAGCTTTAAAACCAATTAAATGGAAGTGGGTTACAACCAAGCCCCTCCAAAATCTGCAAAGAATCCCACAGCTTTTCTCCCCCCTTGGAATGTTTCCCGATTGAGGTGTTTCCCTTTAGATTTTCCTGGCCAGCAAATGAAATTGGAATCGAGTGCACACCTTGGATGCCGTAGCTCAGGTGGCCATCGGAGAGTACTACCAGCTATTTCTATCTCCTCCTTGACGGGTCTTCTCTCCCGTAAAAGGATCTAGCAATATTGAAGTGCCGCTTGGTTGGGAACTGCTGTAAAGCACAGACGAGCTCCTTCTGAAGGTGTCCCCCTCCTTTGCTTTCCCAAGAGCTACTGATGGCTCAACCCCGTCATCTGGACCGATTCTGCCTGCCCAGCATCTGGAGAGAAGGGCGTTGGTGTCTCTGTGGTGGGGATTCCACCCCCACCCGGCTCACTGCACTTACAACGTGGCAGTGCCCCCAGCCCCAGGTTCGGACGCCCACACCCACCCTAGGGAAGGATGTCACTCTCACTCCCGCGGGCTTTCCTCGGCCTTTTGGCCTTCACCTCTTCTTCCTGGGGAAGGGGCTGCTGCGGGGCCGGCTGCTGCGGGGGCTGCGCGGGAGGCTGAGGTTTGTGTTTCCTCTTTCCGCCTCGGGGGGTCTTGGGCAGAGGAGGGGGCGGGGGCGGGGGCGGCGGCGGCGGGAGGGGCGGCGGCGGCGGGGGCAGGGGCGGCGCCTCCCGGGCCATGTGGATGACCGCTTCGATGGTGGCCATGATGCTGTCTTGGCCGGCGGCCGGCTCCAGCACCAGCGGACTCAGGCTGGGCTTCTGCCCGCGCTTGCTGGGAAGGTCGATGCATTTTTCCAGCACCGGCATTTGGTCGGTGGAGTCCTCATCGAACTGGGTGGGCTGCTTGCGGGGACGCCCTCTCCTCTTCTTGACGAAGTTGTTGCCTGTCTTTGATTGTCTCTGCAGCCGCTTGGCCTTCAGGATCTTGTTCACGTGGTCCAGGTTCTTCTTGGTGGACAGAATCTTGGTGTAGTTGCACATTTTCCGCACCTCGCACTGGATGGCTTCGATCTCCCGACGCTTGAATCGCTTCTTCAGGGAGGAGCTGGCTGCAGGAGGGGGAGAGAGAAGAAATTGAGAACAGAATGTCAGCCGCCTTAAACCGAGCCTTTGCGGTGATAACCCACGTTATATTTGGCTGTAAAGAATATGGAGAATTATTCTAGGGGTGTGACTCGGTACTCAATATTTATTCTTCCTTTTGCTTTATTAAAATTAAAAAATAGTAAAGATAAACATTGGTTGACTATCTCTTATGTGTACAAAGCAAATCTATTTATGTTACTTTAATCCTTACAACAATCATGTGAAAAAAATCTTGTTCCCACTTTAAAGATGTGAAAACTGAGGCTCACACTGTTCAGGTGATCTGCCATAGTCAGTGGGTAGTCAACGGCAGATTCACAATATTAATTTTTCCATTATGTTTCCTATTATAGCTTTTAATTTTTAACCAGCCCTTTGACATTTGATTTGTTTCAATTTAATGTCAGATTATATATTTTCTCTCTTTTGGTAGAAGATGTCAAATGAACTATCAACCCAGCAGAAGACATACCTGGACCTGATCTAGAATATGTAACAGAACTATTTTATTCCTAACCCTCCTCAGCTGCCAGAGGGGAGGATTATTTCCTGGGGCACTGCAGTTGGGATAGCATGCCTCTCTACGTTGCACCCCCTCCCCCAATATTCTGGGCATGTCAAATTGCTGCTGATATCCAATTATAACCAAGTCCTTCTTTAACCGGTTCATCCTCTGTAGATTTCAAGGGACGTATCAGCCAGGTGTTTCTAAGTCATTTACAGTCCCGCTACTGGGTTGTTGGAAAGCACTCTTTTCATGTCCTGGTGACCAGATGCGTCTCTAATTTATGAGCCAACCTTCTCTTCTCAGGAAGTCTTGTACTGCCACCACCAAATGGCCTTCAGAACAGTTTCAGCTGGAAGTTCAGACACCATAAAGTGTGAATGGCTTCAAGACGAAGCAGACCTTTCCTCCTTTAGATCATTTTCCTGGTGTTGTTCACGAGCAGCCTCACACGTACACACTCAAACACACTCCACCGCCCTATCTTCCCATTGACCATTTATAAATTTAAGAAGTACATCGTCACTTAGCTCCCTGCGGCTGCAATTTATCCTAAATGTCCAGCCCTAAAGAAGTCCAAGTAGATGTTACCACTCCTAAACAAAGGAGGCCTAGGGGAAAATATTTTCATTTTAACACCTTGATTTTTGTGTCATCCCACTATATTTTCACCTACTAGTGGAGAAGCAGAACGCATATCTTAAGGAAGAGAAGGGAAAAACACTCACTTCCACATATTCTTGGACACTCCCACTTCCTTCTTCCCCCTGCTTTGCCCCATTTCTCCCTCATGCTGTGCCCATCACTGCTTGCCAGGAGGATTTATTTGAAGTCCTCTATGCCATTAATATCACAGGGCAGGAAGCGCTGCTTTCCAGAGCCAGGTCAAATGTCTCTGCTCTAGGTCAAAGGTCCCTGTAAGACTTATTGAACAATGAGTAACTTCTCATCTACCTTCAAAATAAGTTTTAAATATCAAAATAGAACAAAGCCAGAGTGAACTTCTGACTTAAAAAAACAATTTTGGTAGTTAACGTTGTAAAAGAAAATCACTGCTTGATGGTAAGTTCTCAGATGCAGGGACCAACTCATGTCTTCACAGGGCCTAGCATGGTGCCTCATACTTAGAAGGGATGTTAAAATTGTTTCTAGACTGAAGAATAAGACTGATCATTGCTGTCTTACAGTCATATTCTCTAAAATAGCTCTTGTGTGGATTTTTAAAGCCACTGTTGCAAATACAGTGATACCAGGAGTTAACAGGCCTTCATGTCAGAGATATCGTTTACCTCATCCACAGTTCATGAGTAAATGAATACTAGTCAGAAATACTACATGAAACTTCTAGCATTATTCCACATACAGGTTGCATTTGCAATTTACCTTCTCTTTGGTTTATACCATCCTTAGAGGAAGACATTGCTCTGTGACATATAATACAGCATGCAGGTGTAAAGTAAATCATTTTGGGCAATTAGCTAGCAATGTTTGCCTGAATAAAGCTTGATTAAAACCCTTCATCAGTTGGAGATCATTTTAGGCAAACATAAACAATGGATTGTCCCTCTAAGAATTTTCTTTTTAGAGTAAATGCCAAAAAAAAAAGGAGGAGGAAGAAGAAAAAAGAACCTAGTAGATAATATTATATTCAATAATATATGCTGCATAATTTTTTATTAAGTCCTTGTATTAAAAATGATATGGGGCTCCTCCCTGGTCAAAATGGAAGAGTGAGATACTTCAGGATGCCATTCTTCAAAAGGAGTTTTGAACAATCAGCATGAACTGACAGAAACATCTTTCTCAAAGCTTCAGAAAACAGTTAAAAGGATTGCAGTAACAGGACAGGTGCTGAATCAAGAAAAAGGTTACTTAAAAGTGATAGGATCTCAAGATACCCTGGCTGGCCCCTCTCCTATCCATTCACTGGCTCGGTGTGAAGAAGGCCTGTGCTCCCAGTGCAGGTCCCTGGTCCCAGTTCCAGAGGGAGCTGGTAACCCATGTGCACATACTAAGAGCATTAACATCTGGCCCAATCTCTCTGATGGTGGACTGAGAGACTGAACCAGAACACATGCCACAGGATCGCCATCCCAGAACTTGCCCTGCATGTAGGAGGCAGCTACAGACCTCTCTTACAGAATGCTATGGGACAGCAGTCAAATTGTGTCTGCCTGGGACAAAAGATTGTTGGCTGTAGGATGTACAATGCAGTGTCTGGGACCATGAGGAAAATTTCTTCAGGAAGAAGGGGTGCTTATATATGAGTAAATACAGAAATTCCTATATACCTAGGACCACACTTGCATGGCCAAGAAAAGAAGCATGCACAGAAAGCATTAGGGAAGCCCCTCCAGTTTGGCCTGGAGCTGTTTTCTAAACTCATTTTATAGATAAGCTTTGAAGGAGAGCACTCGCACAGGTCAATCTGCAAAGATTGGGAAATGTGTCCTTGTCATCATCTTCTTCTTTTTTAGTTCCCGACCTTCAAGGAAAGCTCCTTCATAACACTAGCTGGACAGAAAACTTAAGGAACAGATACCTCAGAGTCTACATTACAGCAATAACACATTAAAATATAAGACTGTCTGGTTTCAACAAAAGATTTCAAAACATACAAAGAAACAGGAAGTGATGGCCAGGCAAAGGAGAAAAGTAAAGCATTAGAAACTATCAGTGAGGAGAACCAACCCTGTGACATCCAGACAAGACTATTAAAAAATGATACTAAATATGCTCAAAGAAGTAAAGGAAAACATGGACAAAGAACTGAAGGAAATCAGGAAAATGACTGATGAACACAAAGAAAGATGGAAATTATGAAAAGGAACCAAACAGAACTGAAGATAACAGTAACAGAAATGGAAAATTACCTAGAAAAGTTCAACAGCAGATAGCAGCAGATAGGAGCTGGCAGAAGAAAGAATCAGTGAACCTGAAGATAAGACAATTGAAATCATCCAGTTGTAGCAACATAAAGAACAAAGTATGAAAAAAAGGAAATAGAGCCTCAGGAAGCTGTGGAACATGATCAAGCATATCAAACACATGCAATGTGGGAGTCTCAGCAGAAGAAGAGAGAAAAGATATTATATTCAAACTGTTGAATGCCAAAGAGAATTCTGAAAGCTGTGAGAGAAGTGTCATATACAAGGGAGCCTCAGTGACATTAAGTGCTGATTTCTCATCAGAAACCATTGAGGCAAGAAGGCAGTGGGAAGACATATCTAAAGTGCTGAAAGCAAAAGAATTGCCAACCAAGATTTTTATAATCTGGCAAAACTGTCTTTCAAAAATGAGGGAGAGATTAAGACATTCACAAAAACTGAGGGAGTTTGTCACCAGTAGACTGGCCCTTTAAGAGAAGCTAATAAGAGTTCTGTAGGTTGAAAGGAAAGGACAATGGACAAAAGATCAAAGCCACATAAATAAAGATCTCTGGTAAGGATAATGACATGGGGGAATATGAATGCCAGTAATACTGTATTTTTCATTTGTAACTCCACTTTTCACTTCCTATAGGATCTAAAAGGCAAATACATAAAATGTAATGATAAATCAGTGGGTTTGAACTCATAATGTATAAATATGTGTTTTACGATAAGAACTACATAAAGGTGGGGGGACAGAGGGGTATAGGAACACAGCTTGTGTATACTGTTGAAGTTAAGTTGGTATCAAAACAAATGAGATTGATATTGATTTAGGATGTTAAATTTAAGCTTCATAGTAACTACAAAGAAAATATTGGAGAATATGCAGCCTCTGATGTTTCATCAGAAACCATGGAGGCAAGATGAGATGGCAGAAATTAGAGTACAGTTTGCCAGGGGCAGGGGGCAGGGAGAATGGGGAGTTGATACATAACAGGTGTAGGGTTTCTGTTTGGGAAGATGGAAAGTTTTAGTAATGGAAGGTGGTAAGGGTACTGCAACATTGTGAATGGGATGAATGAGATTAAACCCAATCAATGGTATGCTTGGGAGTGGCTGAAATGGGAAAGTTTGTGTTGTATCTACATAATTTTTCAAAGATGCTGCCACAATTAAAAAAAGAAAAGAAAAGAGAGAGCAACTAAAGAGACAGTGACAATTAAATGCAATACAGGATCCTAGATGGGATCTGAAGGAGGGTGGGGAGGGAGAAGGCTCAAAAGAACTTTAACGGGACAGATAAAAAATTGGATTATAGACTGTAAGCTTTATATCAGTGTTAAATATCTTTAATTTTATAACTACATTTAAGGCGGATATATAAGTGAATATCCTTGTTCTTGAGGAATGTACGAAGCAGTGTTAATTGTTCAAGGAGCATGATGTATACAACCTGAAATCAAGTGTAGAGAAAACAGATTGATAAATAAATATACAGACAGACAGATGGATAGAGAGATGATACTACAAGTGTGACAAAATATTAAAAAGTTAAAAAAGATTATGAAATAAAAATTAATTTTAAGTAGTATAAACCTGTAGAAAAGCAGTAAAAACAAACAATCTTGTCTAGCCATCATTTGCATTTAACAAATATTCACTTTTTGCAACATTTTTCAAAGAAAAAAAAAAATAGATGACATATTTAGCTAAGTCATTGTCGCTGACTCCATTCCCTTCTCTTCCCATACTTGTGTTTATACTTTCATAGCATATATGTGAACCCTTATTGGTAAAAATTAAAGTCTGAAACCACCTGTAACCGTTGGGGAATTTGATGTAATTATGAATTCCAAAAATATAATTGGATCATGCCTGTAATCTGATCTGTTAATCTGGGAATGATTGAATTATGATTAGGGTGTTGACTGGGCCATGTCAGTCAGTAGGGCGTTGAGCCCCACACCCTGGTGGGTGGGGAATCGAATGTAAAAAGCAAGGCAAAGGACAGAAGAAGCAGTCTTTGAGAAGCAGCTTTGATGTTGGAAAGAAGGCCCCAGGAGAAGAGAAGCGAACCGTTTGCCTAATCGCCTACAGCTGACCTTGTGGAGGAAACAGGAGCTAAGCCCGGAGAGAAAC
>JAQZBX010039394.1:0-23053 GCA_029593785.1 Cabassous unicinctus
GAGAGCCAAGATGAGACGCACTGAAAAACCAGGAACTAAGGTGGCGCAGGTGGTAGGACACCTCTCTCCCACATCAGAGGTTCTGAGGATCAAATCCCAATGAAGACAGGATGAGAAAGATGAGAGGAGAGGGCAGGAAACAGACACAGAGAATTGCCCAACAAATGGACACAAAAACAGCAAAAATGGGGGGGAGTGTTAAAATGGATAAAAAAAATAAATAAAGAAATCTTAAAAAAAAAAGCTAGAGGGAGGCAGATGGATCAGAGTTGGAGATGTGGCTATAGAGGACGTTCAGAGTGATGAGCTAGGAGCAGGTCTGGACCTGCTGTTGCTAGCTTTGAAGGTGGAGAAGGGACCCTGAGCCAAGGAATGTGGGCAGCCTCTAGAAGCCGGGACAGGAGAGGAAACAGATTCTCTGTGTGAGCCTCCAGAAGAGAACGCAGCCCTGCTGACACCTTGATTTTAGCCCAATGAGACCCTCTTTGGAATTCTGACCTCCAGAACTGCAAGGCAATAAGTTTGTATTGTCTTAAGCTACTAAATTTGTGTAATTTTTAAATGCAGCAATAGAAAATGAGTGCAGGACCCTTTCTAGCAACTTTGCAATCTGTTTCTAAGGATGAAAACCCAGCTTTGCCAGCAGCCTTGGACAACTTAACCGAGAGAAGGCACCACAGGCACTCTCGGTCCAGCCGCTTTCCGGAGGCCCCATTACTGCCAGCTCCTGGCCACTGCATGTGCAGGAGTACGGCTGACATGACCTGCCCCACTGGGCAGGGAGGTAGCATTGACCGTCACAGCACTTTGAGTCTGAAGGGTACTCATCTGGTCCTATATCTTCCCTTCACACAGGTAGGGTGCTAACTTCATCCCAAAATTGTGGGAACCGAGGCCCAGAGAGGAGCAGAACCTCATCCATCATCACACAACTACTAAGAGAAGGCCTTGGGGCTGGGGATCCCGCTTCTGCTATGGTGCTCTTTTTAATGCCAGGCTCCACCTGGGTAATGCCAGGCTCCACCTGGGTGCAAGACTGAGGTGCCAGGCACTACTCAGGAGTTGTGGCCCTTCAATGTTGGTGTCTGGGGTCCTCATCAAGTAGGGAAAAGAGTCATTGTGTGCCCTAAACCAGCCTATCGTAATAAGATGTACTTTTTCATAGTGGGAAGAACAGGGGCAGTGGAGTCCCTGAGTTCAAGTCCTGGCTCTGCCAATCACCAACTGCCTGAGCTAGGGTAAGTGATTTGGTTTTGCTGAGCCTGGAGTTTTTCCATTTGTAAAATGGGCATAATGAAGCTACTTAAAAGAATTATTGTGAGGATTAAGTGAGCAAAAGCCTGGCAGTATTTAGCCTTTATTAGAGGCTCATTCATTTGTTCATCGGGTTAGAGGGACAGAGATGCTGAGCTGCTGGTGGGGACAGTCAAAGGCAAAAGGCTGAAGAGGCCACACCACTCTGTAACTGCATGTGATCTGCATGCCCTTTGTAGCTCTGATGTGGGAGCAGCTGCTCAGTCCATGTGTCTTTCCCACATCAACAGCCCACCTGCCCCTTGTCCCATGACTTCTGAATTCTAGTCATCACTGGGCCTCAGGAACCTGGGTGGACCTTCTGGCATTTAAGCTGTTTGTTTGGGAAGGGCTGGGAAACAGCTTCCTGCAGAGTCTAAGCCCCTCGGCTCCAACTCCCTCCAGATGCTGGACTCCTGCACCGTGGTCAGCTGCTGTGACCCCTGGAACCTGGACCTGCAATGTGCTTTGTGCCACCCAGCTTCCTTTAGCAAAAAGGAGGCCCATCCTACTGACCAACAGAGCACAGTGCCACAGCTCACAAGGGCCCGGAGGTGGGCATGATGCTGCTGTCACACATGGCCATCCAGGTGCAGCTCCCTGTGGAACTCCTGGGAGTCCCTACACTCCTCAGGGTGCAGTCAGCAAGGCTGCTCAGCAGTGTTGCTGGAAGGCAGGAGTGTGGCCCCCTGCTCAGAGAAAACGCTTATGCAGCACAACAGCGGCCTCCTGGACATGGCTCACTCTCCCTGCTTATGGCGCTGGGCAGAGGATGCATGTGCCTCTGGCTTGCTCTCAACAGGGAGAACTCCTCTTCCTAGAAAGTCAGATGGAGGCATCAGAAACTAGGGAGGTGGGAAAGGGGAGTGGGTGAGGGGGTGGGTGACCATGACCTTGGGTGTCAGGTCCTGCCCCAGTGGTCAGCCTCCTCCTCACCTGAGCACTGAGTTTCGCCATCCACCTGTCTGCATTTGATCCCCTCCACAGCCTTGCATTCCTGTTTCACAGGTGAGGAAAGGGGTGGGGGTTGCGGGGCCAGTCAGTGCAGAGCAGGGACTAGAACTCTGAAGCCCTGGCCTGGACAGGGCTTTCCACACAGGCCACATTGAGGGGAGACTTTGGGTGGGGAGTGGTGGGGCAGGGAGAAGTAAAAGCTGAAGGATGTGCCCTGTGGAATTAGCCTGATGCCACAAGGACAAGCATTCTGCCTCATCAGGGAGCTCTTTCTTGCCACAGCAGGAGGGGGCTTGAAAGGCCCTCCCAAAGGCCCCTCCCAAGCTCCTCTGCAGCCTGACGTTCTCTCAGGAGTCATGGGGGGAAGAGGCTGAATTCAGATGGGACCTCTGGAGGGAGAACGTAGGTCTGTTAGGTGGGGTGGGGAGATGGGGTGGAGAGAAGGTCGGGAAAGACTGGTGCCTGAGAGGAAGGCCTCGCGGGGGCCTGCACCCAGCCTGACCTCACCGAAGGGGCCAGGAGGAGTCAGGAAGGAAGATGGAGGAGCTGAGGGGTGTGAATGCCTCCTTCCTGGTTTTCAGGGTAGGGCAGCACCCTCTACCTCCCCCTCTTCATGCCACATGGCAGGGTCTGGGGCTGTGAGCCTTACTTAGTGGGCGTGGAGTCAGTTCACTTTGGAATAGATGAAAATAGAATGTACACATTTTGTAAAGGTAGGTATTTTTCCATAAAACTTGTTTCATATATATTCATAGATATACCAGTGGTTTTTGACCTGGCAGGCCTGGCCCTTTCCTAAGCCCTGGGGGAGAGAGCCCTGGGTGTGGAGGAAATCGAGAAGGACTCACCCATTTCCACAAGATCAGCTTTTAATATGACCGTGATTTGAAGCACGAATAAATAAACACCAAGGAGAATGGAAAAGCAAAATGAAACAAAACCTCAGAACATCAAAACCAAAAATCATAAAACAAAACAAAAATTCTCCGACAAACAAATAAGCCCCCCAAATAAAAAAAAAACCAGACCATACAAGCTGTGTCATAGGGAGAGAAGAACGACGTGGGGGCCATGGATGAACGAGTCTCCCAGGCCACTGTGCCGCCGTCACAGGCACTGGGGGTGGTGGTGGTGGGGGGGGGTCGGTGCTGGCTCCTTTGGTGCCGAAGCCCCATGGGCCAGCTTGGGGAAGGAGGGTTTCTGGGCAGGGCATGACAAGGCCACGCCCTCCTGGTTAAGAACCTTCACAAACGACACAAGGACGGAAACATACTAGAGAGTTCTGCAGCTTCCCTCGTTTGTGCAGTTTTCATTCCAGCTTGGCCTCATGGTGACTCTGGGGCTGGAATCTGGTCCCACTGCATGGGCCGCAGAGTGAAAGCTGGAAACCACACGAAGGAATGTCATGTACAAAGACAGACGTGGAGGTGGCGCCGTAAGAAGTCTGAGCATGCAAGCGCTTTATACATCTGGCAGTGAGATGTGATGGCAGGTTGGTTCTTGGACAGTTCCAGAGTGTGACTCATCTCTCCTAAGAAGGACGCACGGCGGGGCCCAAGGACGCATCATGTCAGACGTGGCTCTAGCGAGGTTTGGCAGATAGTTTGCTAAGTGTGCATAGGGGGCTCTTGCTTCTTTCTGTAGTCAGGGGCCATCCCACCTGAGCTTGCTGTCCCCTGTCCTGGGTCTTGGGCCTCGAGGTCTGTTTGGGGAGTTCTGGGTGGTCTGAGGGGTGTCAGCAGGCAATCTCCTCCAAGGTCCCCAGGGCCGTCTGCAGGGGCACGTTCACAGTGTGGCTGATGGTTTCAGAGTGGTTTGGCATCGTGTCACAAGTGCTCTGGCAGGCAGAGGGATGGGGGATGTTTGTCATTCAGTCATTGCAATGCCCCCTCCAGCCCAGCCTGGGCCCTGTGAGCTGTGCTTTCACCTCTGGGCTCTCCTGGGCACTGCTGCTCCTGTCCCAGCAGCTCCGGCACCAGTTTGTCATCTTGGGGCACAAGGCTGATGTGGCCTGTCTTCAGAATCCTCACCACTGCCCACCTAGTGCCCCCAGGGCAGGGAGAGGGCCCTCAGGAGATAGAGGGAAGCAGCTGCTGTGACCTCTCCTACAGGGGCCCCTGAGGTGCCACCCAGCCCTACATCTGAGTGGTCTTGAGCTCTGGGGCTGGTGGACCCAAGTCCTGCCCTCTACCTTAGGGGCCTCCTTCATGCACAGCCTGTGGCTAGGTCTTGGGCTGGGAGTGCCAGTTGCTGGGGCCAAGCTGGAAGGGTGCGGGTTGCTGACAGCTGAACCAGAGCTGGTCAGAGCCGCCCAAAGGGTCCCTTAGGATTAGGCTGCCCCTAGGGAAACTAGGCTGTGATGGCCATGAAGTTCAGGGTGATACCCAAGCTGCCTTTGGCAAGAAGGGTAGGAGGGGTGGGGGCGGGGAGATGAACCAGGAGGCTGTGCCACGAATTGGAAGGGGAACAGGAGGATGGAGGGGAGGCTGTGGCTCTGAGGTGTTTTGAAGGAAGGAGGCAAGATGGGTGGAAAAGGGAGCCGCCATTGAGAAGTGCCTGCTATAAACCAGGCACTGGGCTGGGGACTTCACAGGCAGGGTCTCAGTTAACCTGCATAGAGTTAAGCAAGTTGCCCCAGGTGCACAGCTGGCAAGCAGGGACCTAAGGGATTCCAAGCCTGGACAGCTGAGTCCCAGCCCCAGCACCCTCCACACTGCCTTCCTTGCTCCACAAAAGAAGCTAAAATGAGACCAGCTGGAGGTGCTGAGAGAATTAGAGCAGGAATTTTAGACCTGGAGATGGTTAGGGAGATAGAGGCTGAAACTGAAAGGGGAGCTGGATTGAGGGTGGGGGGATCTATTTTGGATTTGTTGACTCTAAGGAGAAAGCAGCTACTTAACCGCCATGATTCTCCCAGGGCCCACTGATGGGTGGGGAAAGCCAAGGTATCTTGTTCCAGTCAGCAAAGAGCTGAGCCCGGGAGTGGGCTGAGTTTGGGAAGGAGGCTAGGTTTGGGAAGGAGAAGAGGTGCTGCTTCTCTGGCTATAGGGAAAAGAGGCTGCAGGGTAGTGGTTAGGGGTTCTTTGAATCTACCTGGGACACTCACCAGCCTTGTTAATTTGGCCTTGGGGCCTCAACGGACTCAAATGAAAAATGGAGATAATACTCCGCTAGGGCTCACAGCACAGTGCCTGACACTACCAGGCATACAATCACCAGTAGCTATTATGGATATCATTGCCACTACCAACTTCACAAGGCCCCCATGCCCTATGTCCCCTTTGCATGGCACAGAATGCCAGCTATGCTCCTGCTTGCATTTTGCCCTAAGGGGCTGAGGGGGTAGACCTATCTAGAGCTCTCTTGCTCTCCCAAGGCCATAAGAGGAGGGGAGTAGCCCTCTGGCCTGGAAGAAGCTGGCTTGGGCCAAGCAGGACCTTTGGAAGCATCTCCTTGGTATGAGCTGCAACCATGGCCTTTGGGATGGGTCTCAGAGAGAGGCTCAGGGCTCAGTTAGAGCATCCTTGGGTGTGGGAGCTGATGGGGTGTTGCAAGTTGTGGAAAGCTCTGCAGCAAGGCATGGCTATCCCACCCCCACTTCATATTGCCCATACAAGCCAGGGCGGCAGACCCACCAACACAGAGAGCTGCTCTTACCACATTCTCATCATGGCTCCCTTCGTCCTCCTCTTTGCCAAGCAGGTCTAATAGCTTCTCTTTGATCAGCTGTAAGAAAAGTAGGATGGCACTGGTAAGGCAGGAGAATGGTACAAATGTACAGGGACCTCCTTCCATCTGACTTGGCTGGGGGACTACAGAGGCAGCGACCGCCTGGGCTGTGGACTGGCCAAACCACAGTGACAGCTAGCCTGGCAGGCTGTGCCCCAAGCCCATCTATCCCAAAGTTTTGGCTAAAATGGGATTTTGTTGCAGGTCACATATCTTGGAAGGGGTAATGGGAGGGCCTCCTCTCACAGTTTAGACTGCTTTCTTTGTGCATGGAGAGTATTGATAAGTGGTATGTGCTTGTATGACTGGCTCCCAGCTGTATTCAGGAGCTGCTTGGGACCCTGTTTCTGAGGCTGGGGCTGGGGGACAAGATTATTATTCACTTTCCAGGCCTGGCAACTCTATAGTTCAGGGCACACCTTGGTTCATAACACTTTATTCTTGGCAATAAAGGGTAGTTATTAAATATATTACCTGGAGATACCCAATTTCCATAACTTTATAGAGAACATTTTACAAATATTAAAAAAAGAAGCAGAATAAAATCTGGCCATGAGACCTGCTCTGGCCATGGGGTACATGGTCATCAGGCTGAGAGCCAGGATATGGGATTCCAGAGGATATGGGCTACCGGGGCCTGTATAGATCCCAGGGGCCTTTGGCCATGCCCTCCGCACTCTGCCTTTGGCTGGGCCTGGATCACGTGGTCCTGGGTACCTCACAGGGTCTGAGCATGCCTTAGGGATTCTGGAGGCACTGCCTGTTTCAGGAAAGCACCCTGGAGGGAAGGGGGAGATGTGCAACACTCAACTCACAGTCGGGAGTGGACACTGGTCAGGACAGGGCCTGGGATAGTCCCATCCACGGGTTTGTGTTTCCTGGGGCAGGTTAGCCCTCTAGCTTAGTAGCTCACACTGCTCTTTGGGTGGCCGGCTTAATCCTGCAGGGGTCTTTGCCAACCTGACCCTCAGCCGAGTAGTCTGCAAGCTTGCTCACTCCCAGCCCAGGGCTGGGGGAGGTACAGGCTAGTGAGCACCAGGAACTCTCAAAACTAGAAGCCACTGTCTGTTGTTTGAGGTACTTTCCGAGGCTTTGTTGCAGCTGCCTCTTGAGGGAGACATCTCCCTGGACTGGTAGCAGCCCGGAGCGGCCAGAGTGCTCTTGCTGTCCTCTTGCTCAGAATAGATAAGGATTGTCCAGAAACGCCCCCTCTCTAGGCCTAGAGGACACTGTGCAGGTGAAGGGCCCCACAGAGGGCAGGTGTGTGCATGCCAGTGTGTGTGTGTGTGTGTGTGTGCACGCGCGTGCATACAGGCACCTCCGTGTAGGAAGCCGCCACATGCCGCCTGGCTGCAGGAGGGGCTCCGAGCTGGCCTCAGCACCGTCCCTGTCCTCTCTCCCCTCCCTGTTCCTCCCTCCCTGCCATGTGGACAGGCCCACTGCTCCTCCAGCTCCCTGAGGATAGGACTATGGCTTCCATTTCTCTTACCTCCACCCACTGGCCCAGGACTCAGTGATCTTGTGATAAATAATATGGGTGGACAGGAAGGAGAGAGCAGGTTGTGGGCAGAGGGAGGCTGCTGCCTCCTGCCTGCTTCCATTCTGAATGTCAGGGCAGGATGAGGGCACCAGAATATGGTCATTTCCTTGTGAGGAATCCCAAATCTTACCTCATAAATATAGTCAAAGAGCTCTAGTATTGTAAGGATACTAGCACCAATAAACAATCCCATCTGACCACCAATATCACCTGGAGAGAGAGGAAAAGACCAAAGATTTGGTTTTACTCACACAGCTTCCTGGAAGGGGTGCCCAGACTAAGACCTTGAAAATCAGGCCTTCCGAAGGGTCCGGCTCCCGCGGAGAGCCTGAGTCCTGTAACTGGAAGGCGGGTCCTTGACAAGTCCCTCCCTCATTGAAAGGTCTGAGAGTGAATGAGTTTTCAGCACCCAGCTGGGGATGGGGCTCAGAATAGACCTCATGGCCCGGGGCTAATGGCATGTTCAATGACCTTCAAAACAACTGATTGGACTCTTGCTTTGGGTCAAGCTCCAGGTTGGTTGGGAGAAGGCGTAAGTGGTCCTTGCCTGGAGAAGTCTAGCCCTGGACACATGTGACCTGGGGTAGGGGTCTTGGAAGCAGTGGCTCCAGAGGACTCTCCTTACCCCCACCCAATCATGGCATGGCTTTCAGGACCACTTGGGGGTACCTCCCAGTCTTGGGATGAGGTCATAGGAGGCACCCCCTTATCTCTTCTGTCCAAAGGTAACTTTTCAGTTTGATTTCTTTCTAGAGCAGAGGTTCTTAACCCATGGTATATGGATCCCCTTGGCCAAAGGTTTTCTAGACTGGTCTTCAGATCCCTCTGCATGTTTATCAGCTGGCAGGCTTTTACCCAGTGTAGATGTCTGGACCTATCTTAGCCCTACAGAATCAGAATTTCTGGGGAAATCAGAATTGTTAAGCTCCCCAGATTTTTCCAGGCCCACCAGAGTTTGATAACTACTCTCTTGGGAGGTCTGTGGAAGGGCTTCAGATGGTTGAAAACCTCCTAAAACTGAAGGCAAAAGGCTATGCGAGGGTATCTGGACATTTGTAGCTGGAAAGTCCATAGCTATTGTGAGATTCTCAAAAGGGCCATAATCCCCTCAAAGCTTAAGATACTTTGTCCCAGAGGCAGTGTGGGAGAGCAGAGGGCTCTGAGGCCCTGCGTCTGCAGTGTGCCCACCAACTGGCTGTGTGGCTTTGACAGCCCTGACCTGCTCAGTAACTTTGCTTCATAGGAGATTTGGTGGTGGTGGTGGTGAGGGGGGGGTGGACTCGAGGAGATGAACTATGACGTCCTTTCCAGCTCAGCCTCGGGGCTGGGCAGGGAGAGATGTGGGGAGGTGGAGGCTTTTGGGGTGGGTGCACTGTCCTACTGGCCAATCCATGCTGCCCTCCTCAACTGAGAACTTTCTGATGTTTAGATCTGCCCCACGCTTCCCTGATTAGGGCTGAGGGTACCCAGCAGCCCCGTACCGCAGGTGAACAAGCAGAGATGGTGTGGGGGGCTCTTCCTGATGGGAATTGGTACTGGACTCAAAATGGCTCCTCCCACCCCTCTCCTGCCCCTACTCTCTCTAACGGCCTTTAATGGAGGCTTAATGTGGAGTGTGCACTTATATGTATTTACGTCGGGTGTATGGGGGCGTGTGTTTCCATGTGTGTGCGCTGTGACTGAAGGTATAGAGGTATGTGGGGGGGGGGTGCCACGTGCAGGCACGTGCATGTGCGTGTATTTGTATAGCAGCAGGCTGCATGCCTGGCTGTTGATGTGTGTGGGTTTTTTTGGGGGTGGTTATCTATGTCTGGGTTAGGTACACAGAGTGTGTCTAAGTATGTGTGCATGTGTAGGTTTGTGGAAGTGTATAGTGGGTCTGAGTATGTAAACGTGTGAGCATGTGTAAGTGTGTGTGTGTGTTTGGGTAGGTGTATGGCCTGAATGTGTGAGTGTGTAGGTGTGCAGTGTGTCTGTGTAGTTTGTTGTGTGCATATGAGTGTCTCTGTCACTGCGTCGTGTGCAATGGGTCCCTGTTGGCGTGCACCACGTGTGTGGCTCTGTATCCCCGGGGTGCACGTACCCATGGGTTCACTGTGTGTATGTACAGGTAGGGGTGGGGGTGCCTGCACGTGCCTGGGTGCATGTGTAGTATATATGTGTGTTAATGCTGCGAGGTGAGGGTGGGGCTGGGTGGCGGTGGGAGAAGGGCCCGATTGGGCCTGACGGCTGAGGGTTTGCAAGCGGCATGCTGTCATCACTGGAGGTACAGATGGCAGCATTATTTTCTCAGCAGGCTATTCTGGGTGGGAACAAGATGCTGGGAACAAGCTCATCCTCATTTCTGATGCAGAGATGAGCTATCCCTCTTGACAGATTCAGAGCTCAAGCCCTCCTCGCTCTCTGTGCATGTGCACGCGCGTGTGTGTGACTGTGAGCCTCTGCTGGGAGAGGGGAGGGGAGGAGGCATGTCCTGAGTCCTCTAGAAAATAAAGGCCAGAGCCAGCAGGCCGGGGTGGCAGGGTTGGGGTGGGGTCTGCCTCTCCTGTGCAGGCCTCAGCGCATGAGGCTCCTGGCTCAGGCCCTTTGGCCACATAAACTCCAAGGCCTGAGTGACAACCACATTAATCCAGCTGGGACCAAGCTGTGGCCCAGTCCCCAGCCTCCTGGGAGAGGCACAGAAATGCTCGGGGGTTCCTGGAAGCACCAGCTGAGCCCTGGGTCCCTGGCATGGTGACCGCCCAGGTGCCAGAAGCTCTTACTTATGGGCCTTCTCTGGGCTAAGAGCATTGTCACATTTCACCACCACAACAAATTCCTAAAGTGGAGTTTAGTAAAGTTTTATTAAACCCATTTTACAGATGAGGTAGCTGAGGCTCAGTGAGGTGAAGCCACTTGCCCACATTCTCACAGCAGGTATGCAGCAGCCCTTGGACTTAAAGCCCAGTCTCTCCTCTACAGCTCCAGGTGGTGGCCCCTGCCCCTCCCAAGATGCCTCTCTCACCTGTCTCAGCTATTTCTTCCTATCACAAACAGGCACAGTATCCTTTCTTGAGAGTGGGTGGGAGTTGGGAGAAGGGCAGACCAGAGCGCCCTTTTGAGCCCAGCACCAAGTCCCATCAGGAAGAGCCCCCTCCCCACCATCTCTGCTTGTTCACCTGGGGGTGTGGTTGTTGGCCTCCACCCAGCCCTCATCAGGGTAGAAGTGGGGCAGATCTACCCACCCGAAATTTCTCAGACCAGCAGGTCAACATGGACCCTCCATAGGGCTCTGCACCATCCCAACAAGCCCGCCATGTATCTTGTGGGTTCTGCATGAGGCTGGGGCAGGGCTGCATCCATTATGTGCTAAAGGGGCCATGGGAGCTGATGTGAACTTGGGTGGGGTGGCAGGCAGGGCACTTGTCAGGGCGGGGCCGTCTGAGATGGAAAGCCTCATGCCTCCCTCTTTTTTTCTGGTCCTAAATGGGAATGGTCACATATTGGTTGTCGAGATGAGCCTGAGCCCTGGGGGAGGGCAGGGGTGCAGCTGGGTGCAGCTGGTGTCCACTGTCTGGCCTGCGCTTTGGAAATAGCACCAGGGGTTTGTGGACATCTGGGGAAGAGCGGCCTTCTTTTGTGTTTGACAAAGGACTCTCAGTCCAGGGGGCGACACCTGGCCTTCTCAATGCAGCCACGCTGCTTGCCAGATGGGCGCTCTGTCGGGGCCTCACGGAGCCCTCTGCCTGCCACCCACCCACAGGCCAGCCTTCGCACCATCTGACAGCAACTTCCTCCTTCCGTGGCACCAGGACTCTGACTCCTGGGGTCAGAGGATCATGGAATCCAAGAGGGCATGCTGGAAGGGCCCCGAGAAACCTTTTAGTTCACTCCTCATTGTACAGAGGGGCTAACTGAGGCGTAGATTGGGGAAAGAATGGGACAGAGAAACCAAGCTTCCTGGCTCTGCTAGGTTAGGGTTCTCCCCAATTGGGGCATTAGTAGTGCAAGGAAAGAGAGAGAGTAATTAGTAAATTAAAAGGCTAGACTTGTTAGGAAGCTTGTATGTCTATCAGTCTGTCTGCCTGCCTGTCTACCCTCCCAAACTCCTTTCCTCCCACCCCCTATGAGATGTAGAAATTTGTGCAATAGACGCTTCGATTTACCAAGTAAGGCAGCGACTTCGTACGCCTTCTTCTGTTCAATTGTCTCATAATTGAGAGCTTCAAAAAATATATCCAGAACAAGGATGTTCTCTCTGCAGAGGGAATATTCAGTGCCATAAATAAAATGGTTAGAACTATCAGAACCCATAGGGATCTTCCAGTACAGCTTCCCATGAACAGATGAGGAAACAGGTATAGGGAGACAGCTGACTTGAAGTCAGAGCTGGTTAGTGTCAGAGCTGGGGCTAGAAACTACAGGCCCTGACTCCCAGCCCAGTGCTCTTCCCAGGACTGAAGACATATAAAACCTGTGCCCCTTCCCCCTTCTTTCTATCTCCCTGCCTCTTCTCAGCCTTCCCAGGAGACCTACTTGGCCTCCAGGTCTCCTTAGCATGAATGAAGGTGAGCTCGGTCATCTGAGCCTTGCCTGGGTGCCTGCCTAGCTGACCTCCCAGGCTGTCCCCGACCACTCCTGGGAGCACCCCTGGCTCCCCAACGTAAATTCCTCCTGGGGTTTATAACAAGTTTCTCCTAGGGGGAGGCCCTGCCCTGGCATCGCCAAGTGGGTTGCCAGCATCAGGGAGGGTTTTTAGGGAGCAAACCCACAACTGGCTGGGGGGTTTTCTGGCAAAAGCGCCTCAGCATCCTTTTGCTCCTCTAGACAAGTGTGTTAATGAGACACATCTTGACAATAAAAAGTCATTACTGTCTGCAGAATGTCTGCTAAGCTGCAGGGCCTGGCGCTGTCTCCTTCAACGTTCCTCCCACCACTCTCAATGCCACTTGATCTCAACCAGCTGAGCATAAGCTGTCCCAGGGCTTTGGCGAGTGTGTTGGCAGGAGGCAGTGGCCAGGGAGAGAGGAGCAAACCGTCCCTTCTCCAGCAGTTCTGTTCTCCCCACAAGACTGAAAGCTCCTTAAGGGCGGGGGTTGTGTCTTATTCTTCTTTGTCTTTGTACTCTGAGTGCTGAGCACAGAGCTTGGCACACAGCAGGTGCTCAATCATGTCTGCTAAATTGAACTCCTGCTTACCTTTGCCTGCCTCCTCGCTTGCCCCAGCCCATCCTCCTCCATACCCCCTTTCTCCGCCACACTCCAGGGATCTCTAATAATCCATTTCCCCCCTCCCCTTGCCCACCAGCCCTCCCAGCTTACGAAATATATTTTTCTGATTTGTTAAACTTCTTCTCGAGATACTTGGCTGATGTCTTGCTTGGGATCTTCACCATGGAGAGCTCTTTGTTGTAGCGGGTCAGGCTGCAGGGCGTCCTGCAGAGACAGTAGTTACTGTCTTTCTCGGCCAGCAGACCTAGAGGGGAGAAGGAGGCAGGGCTGACCAGGGGGTGGGAGCTGCGACTGCCAGGCCAGAGCCAGAGGGGCAGTGAGCTGGCAGGAGGGGCGGGTTCAGGGTCAGTGAGGGGTGGGCCGCTGGGGTGGGGAGCGGAGCTGGGCTTTGGCTCTGCTGGTTGGCGAGGGTGCTCACTCCTTCTGGTACTCTTGGTCTTGTTTCTTTCTGCTTCCTTTACTATCACGTCACCCTTTCAAATTGTTGAAAAGGCACTACTTTTGGAGAATGGGCTCCTGGGGAGTCCTTCCCCCTCAACTTTCCAGGGCCTTCTTTTCTGCCCCAAGCCTCAGGGTTCTCATTCACAAAGTGGGCCACTCATGAGAGACAAACGTGGGAGACAATTCCTAAAGCCAGGGCTCATCGGGGTTCCCTGAGGTTCCCACATAACCGTTCGGTTAGGATTCTCAATTTCTTTCCCTGGAGGCAACCTGCCCCCATCTGGAAACTTCTCTCCCTCTCCTCTCTTCTTTCAGTTGGGAAAGGTGGTTAAAGGCGTTGTTTTCCTCCTCCCTCCCTCTCTCCTCTAGCCATCTCACTGTTTTCGGTTACCCCTGGGTTTTGCCGAGTCTTTACTCCAGAGAGACTGAGCCTCTGCAAACCTTGGAGCCCGCCCTTTCCTCTCATCCAGCCCTCCCCTCCCTAGTCCTCTTGGAGGCAACTGGGCACAAGTCCAGAGCTGCCCCCACTTAGCTCCGGCAAGTGCAGCTGCTGAACTCGAATCCAGAGTGTTTAAAAATTCTCTCTGCTTGTCTTGTTTATAAACCATTTCACAGGTCTGGAGAGAGCCAGAGATATGAAGCGGGTCCAGCTTTGGGGTCGCAGCTTGCTTGTGCAAACTCCTTCCCTGCAATTCCCCAGGGGTGGGCACCGGCAGAGTGATTCCAACCTGCAAACACTCCCCAGGCTGGCGTGGAGAGTGGGGGAGCGCACTGTGCCTTCCATTTGCACCCACGGAACGCAAATCCGGCTTTAACTTCCCCGGGCTAAACGGAGCATGGGAAGGGAGGGCTGCTTTGGAATAACCGCGCCTCACCCTGTGAACACAGGGTGTGTGCAGGGAGGTAGGGCCAAGCTCTTTCTGGTGCCCACCCCACACCCCATTGTCCGTCCTCTCTCCATCTCTGTCTTCTCCCCTCCATCCCTTAGTGCCTCCCATTCCCCCTCGAGTGCACTCCTGCTCCGTCTCCATGTCCACACCCCATTTCCCTTTCCCAGCTCAATTCGCTCCCCTATCCTCCTTTCTTCCCTCCTCTCCATCACCCCCTCCTGTCCAGCTTCTTTTCCCCATTCCTCTTCTACCTGATCTCCCTCCCTACACTCAGAGGGTCTTCACGGTCTCAGTTTCACACTTCCCTCCCCACATTATCAGTCCTTCCCTCTCCCCCAACACTGACCGAGGGCAGGCTCTGCACACTCCTTGTGCTGCTCAGGGGTACAGAAAGGGGCATCCCCTGCAAAGAGAAACAGGAGGGAGAGTTACTCAGGCAGAATCACTCGTGCCAGCAACATTGCCCCTCCCTGGGCTTGGGGAAGTGAGCGCCTCCTGTTACCTGGGAGGGAGGGGCAGCCGTCTGCCAGTGGACGTGTCTGAAGGAAGCTATTGATCAGAGTCACCTAGAGGGCATCAGAGAGGACAGGGGAGCAGTACCCAGGGGCACCGAGCCCTGTCACTTACTTGCTCCGTGACCTTGGGCAGGTCGTTCACCTCCCTGAGCAGGAGGTAATAAGACCTGCCTGGCTGACTTCCCCAGATTGCTGTGAAGGTCTAACAAGCTCAGGTAGGTGAGATTGCCTTGACAGCTGCAAGTGGGGAGGTGGTGGTAAGCGTCATCTCCTTCAACCTGCACAGGTACCTTTGAGGGAGGAAGTACTGTATCTGTTTGACCCGTGAGAGACTTGAGGCTTAAGCAGGACACGTAGGACTAGTAAGAGATGGAGGTGACCTTTGAACCAGGCCAGTCTGATTTTAAGGTTGGGGCTCCTTCCACCACACCACACTGCTGTATGCGAGCGAGGTTGCTTTGTCTGTATGCTCCTTGCTTTTCCTTAATTCCACATTAGTAGCTGATATTCCAGCAACAGAGTCATGGCTGGAATGACTAAAACCTCTACTGCTCACCTTTGGCTCAAGCTCCATGGGGAAACCTCATTAGCTGGTGGTTGAGTCTGTGAATCAGGTGATAATACTCGCTAGGGCTGGATTCTCCTCTCTGGGATTTCTTTGTGGAAATTCAGGATCTTTTTTCTTTTACCAAGTGTAGAACTTAAAGCCCACCACAATGTCTTTTCCTTCGATTTCCCTCCAAAGCTTTTCAGAGCCAAAGAACTGATATGATACCTCCTTTCTAATAATAACAATTCAGTCGATAAGTTTCCAGGAAATTCAAAGGCAATTTAAAAGAGCAATAGTTCTAATTTTAGATTACTAAGGAAATTAATGATTATTAATGAAATAATTCAGAATTTATCTGTGAGAATGTTCATTACAGCATTGGTTATAATAGCAAAAAACTGACAATGAACTACATGCTCAATATAGTTAAATAAAGTTTAGCTAAATAATGTATGATTTAACTGTGAAATATAATAACAACCACTGAATATAATAGCAAAGTTCCTGGCACATAGTCGGTTTTCAATCAACATGACTTTTGAGCCCCTCTCCCCATGTGCGAACATTGCAAACTATGACTTTTGCATCTTAGAAAAAATTTTAATATCTTAATTTTATCCTCATAACAATGAATGATAATTAAGCTGAGAACCAAGAGGTTTAGTGACTTGTGCCAGGGCACACAGTAAATAAGCAGAGAAATCTGAATTAGAAGCCAAGGTCCCTGCCTCCAGCCAGTCATCCTTCCAAGCTGCAATGCCAAACTCGTTCTGCCCAAACCAGTGTCACACTCCACATCTCTGCCTTTGACATGCCGACCACCTCCCATGAGGACGGCTGCATGCATCATTAGCCTGACGACAGAAAGGTCAGTCCAGGCACATTTTTTTGTGTGTGCTGCTTACGGACTTTTGCTTCATTTTAAAGAGGACTACACATTTAGATGTAAGAAGGGTGAACATCTGGATATTTGAACGTGTACCACTTCAGGATGCAATAATTGTAAACATCTAGATATCTGGACACTAAACAGCAGGAGGTAGGAGCAGCAAACATTTGGCAAATGTATTAAACATAGGAATGAGCATTCTCCAAACATCTGGATGCTTCTGGACACTGGATGCCTTTTTGGTTGCTGGATTGAATGTTTCTATCTGCCCTCTAAATGTTTAGGCATCAAATAACAGAGTCTTCCCAGAATAACAACAGCACTTTGGATCCTAGTGGAGTGTGTGAAGGGTTTCTCATTAGGGTGAGAAATACAAAGAAGGGCCAGGGTGGCCCCAGGAGCTCCCAGGTGGTCCCAGGCAGGGCCCTTGACACTGACCTGGCATGTGGACCATGCGGCAGTTGCAGTTCTCCACGATGTAGCGCGTCTCACAGTCAATCCTACAGGCGGTGATACTGTAAACAGGAAAGAAGTCGAGTCCCATCTCTGAGGACCGGCACTCGCCCCACGGTGGGGGCAGGTACGTGAGCTGCAAGACAGGAAGGAGGAGGCAGCAGTCAGCCCTGGAGGATGCTGCTTGCTCAGCCTCACCAGACTCAATGGCTCGTTCACTGACTTCTTCAATCAACGCAAAATTACTGGTCATCTACTACATGACTAAATTCCATTGTCTGACCTTACAGACCCTTCAACATCTGGCCGTCCCATAAAAGCTGACACCACCCTCCCGCCCCGAGTCTTTACACAGGTCAGGTGTCTTCCCACTTCCACACGTTGTCATCTTGTGTCTTTTGGAATGACTCAACTTAATTCTTCCCTCTTGGTTTGGGACATTGGGACCCCAGACCTAGACCTAGAGGACAAAGCCCAAAGAAGGGCTGAGGATGAAATGGCTTTAGACATAATCAATGCTATTTATGATCCTTGACCCTGACTAGAGGAGCTCTCTAGCGATAACAACCCTTTGGGGAAAACGACACTGCTTTTCTCAGAGGTCCAATGTCCTCTTCTAGCAAATGTTCTTCAGACACCTACGGCACTTGCCTGATGGCGATGGGGAGGGTGAAGGAGCGGGAACTAATGGTTGTTGAGCACATACTCTGCATTTTTTTAAAAATTAAGAAATACTTTACATACAATAAAACGTGGACATTTTAAGTATACAGTTCAATGCGTTCTGACAAATGTATACACTTGTGTAGCCATCACTCCAATCATTGTTGGTTTTGCCTGTTCTCACACTTCATGTAAATGAAAGTTTATTCTATGCTCTCTTTTTTGTCTGCCTCCTTTAGCTTAACATATTGTTTTTGAGATTCATCCATGTTGTTGCGTGCATCAGTAGTTCATGCCCTTTTATCGCCGAATAGTTTTGCAGAGTAGGAATAAACTACACTTTGTTTTTCCATTCTCCTGATGATAGGCATATGGGTGGTTTGCAGTTTTTGGTAGTTCTGAAAAAACCTCTAGCATTCGTTTTTAAGTCTTTTTGTGGACATATGTTTTAATTTCTCTTGGGTAAATAGCTATGAGTGGAATAGTTGGTACATAAGATTAGATGCATGTTTAACTAAGAAGCTGTCAAACTGTTACCCAAAGTGGTAGCACTATTTCATGTTCCCACTGGTAAAGAATGAGGGTCCTTGATGCTTCACATCCTTGCCAAATCTTGATTTTGTCCATCCATTTAATTTGCCATTCTTGAAGAAGTATAGTTATATCTCATTGGGTGTTTCTATTTGCATTTTCCTGATGATGAATGATTTTGAGCATGATTTTATGTGCTTATTGAACATTTATCTATTATCTTTTGTGAAGTGTTTGTTCAAGTATTTTGCTCATTTAAATAACTGATGTGTTTTTTATTTTTGTTACCAAGTTTAGGAGTTCTCCGTATATTTTGGATACAAGTTCTTTGGAAGATATTTGTATTGTGAATATTTTCT
Organism: Cabassous unicinctus; assembly: GCA_029593785.1. Lineage (NCBI taxonomy): Eukaryota > Metazoa > Chordata > Mammalia > Cingulata > Chlamyphoridae > Cabassous > Cabassous unicinctus. Next base: position 18,018 of record JAQZBX010039394.1, read on the forward strand.
TCTAGTCTGTGACTTACCTTTTCATTTTCTTAAAGGTATCTTTCCCCCCTATTTTAAAAATAAACTTCATTAAGGTATAATTTACATACAATAAAACTTTAAGTTACATTTAAAATTTTAATATACAATTCAACGAACTTTTACAAATGTATGCACCCTTGTAACTACCACTTTAACTGATATACAACATTTCCACTACCAACCCCCCAAACTTTCCTATTGGCTGTCAACACTCACCCCACCCCCACCAAGCCTCAGACAACCACTGATCTGCATTATGTTACTGTAAATTAGTATGGCTGTTATAGAATTTCATATAGTTAGAACCATACAGTATATACTCTTTTTTCCTATTTTTAAAAACATGTATTTGTTATAGAAGTTGTGAACTTACAAAACAATCATGCACATGTGTAGAATTCCCATACAACACCCCTTCACCAACACACCACACTGTGGTGGAACATCTGTTACAGATTATGAGGTAATATCATCAGACTATTACCACCAACCATGGTCCATAGCGTACATTTGGTATACTTTTTCCATACCCCTCCATTATCAACATAGTACATCTTTGGCATTGATGCAAGAATATTACAGTATTGCTGTTAACCATAGTCCATAGGTCACACCAATTGTATTTTTTCCATGCTTCTCCACATTCCCACCACCCTGCAATAGTGATGTATATCCACTCTAGCTCACAGAAAGATACTCTTGCATCTGTACCATTAACCACAATTCTCATCTGTCTCTGTGTTATTCAGTCCCTAGATTATTCTCCAGCTTTCTTTCAATTGACATTTACATCCTTAGACTACCCTTTTCAGCCACATCCTATTTATAAACCAGCTGCTACTCACTGTGTGTTATCATCAACTCTATCCATTTCCACACTTTTACAGTCAAGTTAATTAAAACTTCTACATAGATTAAGCATCAGTCATCCTTCCTCTTATATACTAATAACTTATACTCTAGGTTATAACTCCATGCATTTATTCTTCATATTTAGTGCATCTTAGTGAGACCATGCAATATTTGTCCTTTTGTGTCTGGCTTACTTCACTTAGCATAATGTCTTCAAGATTTATCCATGTTATCATGTGTTCCAATTTCATTTCTTCTTACTGCAGCATAGTATTCCATCGTATGTATATACTACATTTTGTTTATCCATTCATTGGTTGATGGACACTTGGGTTATTTCTATCTTTTGGCAAATTGTGAATAACACCGCTAAGAACATTGATGTGCAGATGTCTGTTCGTTTCATAGTTTTCAGTTCTTCTGGATATATTCCTAGTAGAGGAATTGCTGGATCATATGACAGTTCTATATTTAGCTTCCTGGGGAACCACAAAACTGTCTTCTACAGAGGCTGCACCATTTTACAATCCCACTAACAGTGAAGGTGTATTCCTATTTCTCCACATCCTCTCCAGCACTTATTATTATTTTTTTTAATAAAGACCATTCTATCAGGTATGATACCTCACTGTTTTGATTTGCATTTCCCTAATAGCTAGTGATATGGAACATTTTTTTCATGTGCTTTTTGGCCATTTGTATTTTCTCTTTGGAGAAATGTTTATTTAAATCTTTTGCCCATTTTTTAATTGGACTGCTTTTTATTTGTTGTTGAGTTGTATGATCTCTTTATATAGAATGGAAATAAAACCCTTATTGGATATGTGGTTTTCTCCCATTAAGTGGGCAGTATATACTATTTTGTGTCTAACGTCTTTCTCTCAGCATAATATTTTTCAGATTCATTTTGTTGTTGTATCAGTAATTCATTTCTTCTTACTGCTGAGTTTTACTTCTTCCATTCTAGTCTTTTTTCTTTTTCTTTCTTTTTCTTGCCTCACTTCACTAGAAAAGTCCAGTATAATGTTGGAAAAAAGAAAACTGGGAAGGACTCTTGAACTTGGAAGAAAGGGTTCACTATTTCACCATTACATTTGTTAGGTGTAGATTTTTCCTAGATGCTTTTGTCAGATTGAAGAAGTTCTCTCCTATTCCTAGTTTGCTGAGAGTTTTTTTTAAATATTTTTTATCATCAATGATGATTAAGTTTTGGCAAATGTGTTTCTGCTTCTATTGAGATGATCATATGGTTTTTCTTCTTTATTCTGTTAAAATGGTGAATGATATTGATTGATTTGCAGGTGTTGAACCCACCTTGCATTCCTGGGATTAAACCCCACTTAGTCACGATTTATTATCCTCTTAATATATTGCTATATTTGACTAGCTAATATTTTCCTGGAAGATTTTTACATTTATGCTCATGAGAATAGTGTATATAATTTTCTCTTCTTGTAATATTGTCTTGGTTTGGGACAGTCGGGTTTTGGGATTATATCGACCTCATAAAAAGAGCTGGGAAGTGTTTCTTCTTTCTCCATTTTTTGAAAGAGTTTGTGTAGATTTGGTATCATTCTTTCCTTAAATGTTTGATAGAATTCACCAGTAAAGCCCTCTGGACCTGATGATATTGTGTGTGTGCGTGTGTGTGAAGATTTTAAATTATGAATTCAATTCCTTTATTGGCTATAGAGACATTCAAATTTTCTGTTACCTCTTGTGCTAATTTTGATAAGTTGTGTATTTTATTTCCCAAAGAATTTGTCCAGGTTTTGAATTTATTAGCCATAGATTTGTATACAACTTTCCTATATACCATTGTCTTGAGGTCTGTAGAATCTATAGTGATGTCCTCTTATCCTGATTCAGGTAATTTGTATTATCTATCTTTTTCCTCATTATCGATTTTTAATTTAATTGTACTTTGGTCAGAGAACATACTCCCCAAGGTTTCATTAATTTAAAATTTATTGAGATTTGTTTTATGGTCCAGCATATGGTCTATCTTGGAGAATGCTTCATGTGCACTTGAAAAGTATGTGCATTTTGTAATTGCGAGTTTCCAAATATTTGGAGATTTTTCAGAGATCTTTCTGTTATTTACTTTTAATTTAATTCCATCATAGTCAGAGAACATACTTTGTATGGCAATTTAAAAAAACTTATAGAAATTAATGCCCATAATATAGTATATTTTGATAAATAAGCCATATACATTTAAAACAAGTGTGTGCATTGCTGTTAGGTGGCGTGTTCTATAAGTGGCAATTAAATCGAGTTGATAGTATTGTTCAAATCTTCCATCTCTTCACTGATTTTTTTGGTCTATTCATTCATAACTTACTAAAAGAGGAATGTTAATGTCTCTAACTATGAATTTGAGTTTGTTTCTCCCTTTAGTTCTGTTAATTTTTGCATCATGTAGTTTTTTTAATAAAAGATTTATTTTATTTATTTATTCCATCCCCCTTGTTTTTGCACTCACTGTCTTGCTCTCTGTGTCCATTCGCTCTGTGCTCTCTGTGTCTGCTTGTCTTCTCTTCTTCTTTTTAGGAGGCACCAGAAACCGATCCTGGGACCTCCAATGTGGGAGAGAGGCATTCAGTTGCTTGAGCCACCTCAGCTCCCTGGTTTGTTGTGTCTCTCATTGTCTCTCCTCCTTGTCTCTTTTTGTTGGGCTACCTCTCAGCACAGGCCAGCTTACTGTTTGGGCCAGCTCGTTTTTACCAGGAGGCCCTGGGAAACGAACCTGGGACCTCCGATATGGTAGACGGGAGCCCAATCGCTTGAGCCACATCTGCTTCCCAGCATCATGTAGTTTTGAAACTTATCATTAGGCACACATATATTTAGGGTTGTTTTATATTCCTGATGAATTAATACTATTATTATTGTGAATGAACACTCTTTATCTCAGGCAATACTCTTTATTTTGGTTTACTTTTTGTGATATAGACACACCGGCTTTCTTTTTTTTTTAAGATTTATTTTTATTTATTTATTCCCTGTCCCTCCCACCACCCATGGTTCCCTTGTCTCTCTGCTTGCTGTGTCTGCTTGTCTTCTCTAGAGACACTGGAAACCAAACCCGGGACCTCCTACATGGGAGGTGAGTGCTAAACAGCCTGAGCCATATCCGCTCCCTGCTGGCTGTGTCATTTGCTCATTGTGTCCTCTGCTGGTAGAGGCGGTTGCAGCATCTGCTGGTTGTGGTGTCTGCTGGTTGCGGTGTCTGCGGCATCTGCTTGTTGCAGTGTCTGCTTGTTGCGGCATCTGCTGGTTGCGGCATCTGTTGGTTGTGGCAGTTTTGGTCCCTGCTGGTTGCGGCATCTGCTGGTTGCAGCATCTGCTGTTTGTGGTGCCTGCAATGTCTTCTGGTTGTGGCATCTGCTAGTTGCGGCGTCTGCTCGTCTTCTTTAGGAGTCACCGGGAACTGAACCTGGGACCTCCCATGTGGGAGGCATGCGCCCAACTGCTCGAGCCTCATCCACTTCTCCTCCATCCCAGCTTTCTTATGCTTTTGGTTTCCATGGTTTATCTTTCTCCATTCTTTTGCTTTTAATCTTTCAGTATCTTTATATTTAAGTTACTGCCATTGTAAACACCCTATATTTGGGCATCACTATTTTATCCTGCTAACAATCTCTGCCTTTTCATTGGCGGGTTTAGTCAATTTACATTTAATGCAATTGTTGATATAGTTGGATTGAAATACATCCTCTTGCTCTTTGTTTCCTATTTATCCTCACTGCTGTTTGTTCCCTATTTCCTGCCTCCTTTTGGGCTGAGTATGTTTTAAACAGATGATTTTTATTTATGCCTCTCTGTATTATTATTATTATTAGTTGTTTCTCTAGGATTTATAGTATGCATCCTTAATTTATCACAGTTTACTTTGAATTACTATTATACAACTTCATGTATAATTCTATTTACATCTCTTTCTATCATGTATGCTATTTTTGTCATATATTTTACTTCTACATGTTATAAATGCTATAATACATTATTATTGTTTTTGCCTTAACCAGTCCATTAATTTTTTAAAAAATGTAAGTAAAGAAAGAAAACTTATATTTATATTTACGCATATATTTCCAGGGTTCATCATTCCTTCCTGTAGATCTCAATTTCCATTTGATATCATTTCCTTTTTTTTTTTT
>JAQZBX010039395.1:0-23049 GCA_029593785.1 Cabassous unicinctus
TGCGTGTCTTCTCTGTGTCTGCTTATCTCCCCCTTGCTGTGAGGTCTTGCTGCATCAGCCCACGGCGCCCTGTGAGCCGAGCGGGCCTGCCCTCACAAGGAGGCGCCCGGAAGCGAACCCGGGGCCTCTCATATGGTAAACGGGTGCTCTATCCATTGCACCACACCCGCTTCCTGCCGTGAGGTTGCTGCATCAGCCCACCGCACCGCTCAGGCTGGCGTGCCCTCACAAGGAGGCCTTGGGACGCGAACCCGGGCCTCCCATATGGTAAACGGGGGCTCTATCCACTGAGCCACACCCGCTTCCCACTATATAGATTTTTAAAATAACACTTAAATGTTGTTTTTGATAGTAAGTTTTATTTTTTAAATTCAGAATTGAATTTAAAAAACAATGCCAATTAAATTGGTCTTTTCTAGAACTGAAAACCCAAACACTGTATATAATATACAACTCTACAGAAAATGCATTCAATCAATCAGTGAAAATCTTTGGAACAAAACTTCAATACCCAAGTTAACTGCTCAAGATCAAAGCACAACCTTTATAAAATAATAAAGGAACAGCCAATTACACTGAAACATGATCAACATCACTAGTCATCAGGGAAATGCAAATGCAAATCACAATGAGATATCATTTCACACCCACTAAGTGGACTACTTAAAAAAAAAAAAAAACAGAAGAAAGTAAGTGTTGAGAAGGATGCAGAGAAACTGTAACATTACATTGGTGGTAAGCATGTAAAATGATGCATCGCTGTGAAAAACAGTTTGTGAATCTTCAAAAAGTTAAAACATAGAATTAACATATGACCCAGCAATTCTCCTAGGTATATACCCAAGAGACCTGAAAACATATTTCCAAACAAAAACTTGTACATAAATGTTCATAGGAGCATTATTAATAGCCAAAAAAAATTAGAAACAACCCAAATGTCCATCAACTGATGAATGGATGTGGTCTATTAATACAATGGAGCATTATTCAGCCATAAAACGGAATGGCATTCTGATACATACTACAACATGGATAAACCTTGAAAACATTATGCCAAATGAAAAGAAGCCAAATACAAAAGGTTTCATACTATATGATTCCATTTATATACAACGTCCAGAATAGGCAAATCTATAGAGACAGAAAGTAGATTAGTGGTTGCCAGGGCTGGTGAGGGGGGGAGGATGGGGGAAGAGGGTAGGGTGGAACGGAAAGTGACTGCTTAATGGGTACAGGATTTCTTTTGGGGATGATGAAAATATTCTGGATTTAGATAGTGAAGACTGTTGTACAATATTGTGAATGTACTAAATGCCACTAAACTGTACTTTAAAATGGTTAAAATAGTGAATTCTATTGTTATGCGAATTTTACCTCCATTTTTTTAAAAAAAATAAGCATTAAAGAACTTACATTTCTGGCCATAAGGGAATAATAGAAATTTCTGGAATTATCCTCCCTTGATAAACAATTAAAAACTACATGAAATAAATGAAATGACTGTTTTCAGACAATAGACAACAAGCAGCACTGGATAGTGATCCCTGAGAAAAGAGAAATAAATGAAGTGAGTGAGCACCATGATTCTCCATCTCCTTTCGTGGAGACAATTTCCAGAATAAAGAGTATCCAGGGAGAAAGCAAACAATACCCACAAGTCATGATGAGTAGAGGAGATACAGTTTGAAATTTGGAAACGCCAAGGAGGCTAGAATTTGGGAGCAAACTACTACAGCTGACAGAATTACACAAAGGAAAAAAGACACAGAGTCTTCAGCAGAATGCAAATTTTTACATGCACAGTATAATACCACACAAGGCTGAGCAAAAAAACTCACAGGGAAAAAACTGCTAGGAGCTGTAAGCCAAACAAAGTCAGAGCACATAGATAGCTGACAATTGTTCCAGTTCCTACCAGCCAGAGAGAAAACACCATATTAAATACTTAAAATATTCAGTAACAACCCCAAAAGGGTAACACCCTAACAGAAAAACTAAACTAGCATAAAAATAAAAGCTACTGATAACCCACTCTTTAAGAAAAAACTGGAAAACTAGCCTCAAAAGAACTTATCTGCAAGTAGGGTAACTACCCTAAAGAACAAAGGCCAACATTCTTTAGAGCAGGGTTTCTGAACTTTTTTTTGTTCCACGGACCCCTTTGTTCCGTGGTGAAATGAATACTGCTATAATTTATTTATTCCATATACTCATAAGTGAAGGAAATGGTAGATTTCAGTTAGAGGTCAGAGAAAATAAATAAGTTGATTTTTTTCAATTCATGCTCAAGGACCCCCTGAAATCTGGTTAAGAACCCCTGCTTTAGAGGAAGACAACAACATCCAGCACACAATAATGCAAACTTCAAAGGTCCTGCATCCAATAAAAAATTACTAGATGTGCAAAGAAGCATGAAAATGTGAGTCATAAACTGGAGAAAAACTGGTATAGAAAACAATCCAAAAATGATGGAGATTGTGGAATTAACAATGAAAGGACTTTAAAAGTACCTTCAAGAATATATCTCCAAGGATTTAAAAGAAAATACAAACATAATGAAGAAAATAATAAAAGGAATAAGAAAGAACCAAATAGAATATCTACAGGCAAAAAAAATACAACCTCTAAATATCTAAAATAAAAATTTTAATTATGGGATTAAAAGCTTATCAAATATTTCAGAACAAAGGAGCAGTGAACCTGAAGACAAAGCAATAAAAACAAAAAGGTAAATAAGTAAACCTGAAAAAGAAAGAAAAGACAGAAAATGTTTAAAAGCCTCCATAACCTGTCAGAAAACATGAAACAATCTAACATATGTGTAATTGGAGTTCAGGGAAAGAGGTAATGGCTGAAAAAAAAAGTTTGGAAAAAAAAAAGCCAAAAATTCTCCAAATGTGATAAAAATATAAAATCCCATTATCCAAGAAGTCTAATGAAACCCAAGCAGGAAAGACACAAAGAAAATCATACCAAGGCACATTATAATCAAACTACTGAAATTTAATAGTCAGAGAGAAATGGCATTTTATGTATCAAGGAAACGAAAGACAATCCACTTCTTGTTGGAAATCATGCAAGTTAGAGACAATGTAACAAGATCTTTAAAATGATGAAAGAAAAGCCAGCCTAAATATTTTATACCCATTGAAAATTTCATCTTTCCAAAAATGAAGATGAAATAAAAACATTTTCAGACAAACAAAACCTGAAAATTTGTTGCCAGCAGAATGGCACAAGAAATGTTAAATGTGGTTCTTTAGGTCGAAAGAAAATGTCACCAGTTAGGCACTTGGATCTACATAAAGAGACAAAGTGAGCCAGATTTGGCAAATATATGGGTAAATATGAACAATATTTTTCCCATTATATAATCTCTTTGAATAATTGACAGTTTAAAGGAAAATTAGTACATTGTAGTATTCATAACCTCTGAAGAAATAAAATATATAAGGACAGTAGCACAAAAGGGAGGGAAATGCAAGTATACTATTACAAAATTCTTGCACGAAGCAATAAAACAATATATTTTTATTGTTATATCCCGGTGATTGAACCCAGGACCTCATATATGGGAAACAGGTGCTCATCCACTGAGCTATATCTGCTCCCCCATATAACATTATTTTAAGGCAGAGCGTGAAAGTTAAAAATGAATACTGTAAACTCTAGGGCAAAGGTTCTTAACAAGGGGTCTGTGAGCTTGAATTGAAATTCAAAAAAACATTATTCTGGAGGGGCGGATGTGGCTCAAATGGTTGGGCATCCGTCTCCCATATGGAGGGACCTGGGTTCAATACCCGGTACCTCCCGGTAAAATAAAATAAAAAATAAAAAATAAAAAACATTATTCTTGTGGGGACGTGCTGGTGCGGGTGTGATATATTTATTAAACAGTACACATTATAGTGTGGACTTAGTAAGGGATCTGTGGTTTTCACCTGACTGGCAAAGGGGTCCATGGAACAAAAAAGGTTAAGAACCCCTGCTCTAGAGCAATCACTCTCATGCAATCAAACACAAAAACAAAAATACACAACTACAGCTAATAAGCCAATAATGGAAATAAAATGGAAACTTTAAAAATGTCCAGGGAGCAGATGGAGCTCAAGTGGTTGAATGCCTGCTTCCCATGTACAAGGTCCCAGGTTCAATCCCTGGTACCTCCTAAAAAACAAGCAAACTAACAAACGAAAAAACCAACTCTCTCATTAGGGAGTGGATGTAGCAAAAACAGAAAAAGGAAAGAAGGGACAAATAGAAAACAAAAAGCAAGAAAGAAGGTACACATGAAACTGAGCATATCATAATTAAATTAAAATATAAACAGTCTAATCCAATTAAAAGGCAAACTGTCATATGAAATAAAAAATCAAGACATATGCTATCTACACAAAAACCACTATAAAAATTAAAACACAGCTATGGTAGAGTGAATGATTAAAAAAATACCATGTAAACACTGATGAAAAGAAAGCTGGAGAGGTTATATTAATATCAGACTAAGTTGATTTCAGAGCAAGGACTATACCAGAGATAAAGAGGAACATTTCAAAATGAAAACTAGATCAATTTACCAATTCTTAATGTGTGTGCCCTAATAACACAGCTTCAAAATAGACAAAGCAAAAGCTAACAGAACCAAAAGGAAAAATAACCATGTCCTCAACTGTAGCTGGAGATGGTTGAAAATTTTAACACTCCCCCTTTTAGTAATTGATAGAAAAAAGTTATAGAAAATAGAGGTGTAGAGAACAGAACATATAACCAACATGCCCTAACTGACATTTATAAAACACCTCAGCCTACACACATCAGAATATACATTTTTTTCAAGTGCATATGGAACATTAACCAAGATAAAGCTTATGGTGGATTATGAAACAAGACTCAATACATTTAAAAGGATTGAAATCAGACCAAGTATGCTCTCTGAACAAAGTTGAGTTATTTCAGAAAATCCTCAAACATTTAAAAATTTGAGCATCACACTTCAAAATAACACATGGTTCAAATAAGAAATCACAATGGAAAGGAGAAAATATTTTGAACTGAGTGAAAATGAAAAAGATACAACGGTAGCAGAGCTTAAAAAGGGAAACTAATAGGATTAAATGTTTTTTATAAGAAAAGAAGTCAAAAAGCAATTATATAAGCTTCCATATTAGGAAACCAGAAAAAGGGTAGATAAAACCTAAAGTAAACAGAAGGAAAGGTACGAGAGTAAAGCTGAAAATCACTGAATAAAAAATCAACTAACTATATAGAAAATAAATGGTACAAAAGCCAGCTATTTAGAAGGATCAATAAAATCAATAATTCTTCAGTTAGACTGATAAAGGATAAGAGAGTAAGAGAGAAAACACAAATTATCAATATCAGGAATGAAAGAGGGATTGTATAGACATTAAAAGGATAAGGGGGAAGAGGATGTGGCTCAAGTGATTGCACTCCTGTGTACCATATAGGAGGTCCAGAGGTCAATTTCCAGGGCCTCCTGGTGAAAAGCAAGCTGACCCGTGCGGCGAGTTGGCCCACACTGCGAGCTGGCCCACGCTGCGAGCTGGCCCGCGCAGGAGTGCTAGCCCGCACAGGAGTGCTGGCACAGCAAGATGACACAACAAAAAGACACAGAAGACAGACTGCAAGAGACACAGCAGACCAGGGAGCTGAGGTGGTACAAGAGATTGAGCAACTCTCTCCACTCCAGAAAGTCCCAGGATCGGTTCCTGGTGCTGCCTAAAGACAAGACAAGCAGACACGGGAGAACACACAGAGAACAAACAGTGAGCGCAAAAACTACGGGGGTGCGGGGGGGGGAGACAAATAAATAAATCTTAAAAAAAAAAAAAAGATATGGATATATTAAGAAAATTGACATCAATCACCTAGGCTTTGTTTCCATCAACCATGCCTACATAATGAAGCCCCCAATAAAAGCTTGGAACATTGAAGCTTGAGCAAGCTTCCATGATGGATAATAAACATCAATGTGCCAAAGGGTATACATTCTGATTCCACAAGGAAAGGACAAGCAAACTTGCATTTGAGACCCACCCATACACTATGGTCTCTTCATTTGGCTCCTTAAGATTTGTATTCTTTTTTTGCTATAATAAAACTATAATCCTAAATATAGCACTTTCCCAAGTTCAGTGTTCATTCTAGCAAATTATTGAATCTGATAGGGTAGTACACACCCCCAAATTTGCAGGCAGGTGGTCAGAAGTATGGGTGGCCCAGAAACCTCTGAACCTGTGGCTGGTGTATGAAATGAGAGCAGGATTATGCCCTTATCCGGAAGAGTCTGACCTGATCCCAGGTAGTTAGAGTTAAGAATTACATTACAGTTGGTATCAGAAGTTATTGAAGCCATTTGCCAGAACATATAAAGAACCTTTACTACTCAAAAAGACAAACGAGAAAAACGGGCAAAAGATTAGAATAGACAATTCACAAAAGACATAGAAATGGCAAATAAGCACATGAAAATAGGGTCAACATTATCAGTCCTTAGTTAAGAAAATGCAAATTATGACAACAATGCAATACTATTACATACCACTAGAATGACTAAAATTTAAAAGACTGAAAATACCAAGTGTTAGCAAGGATGTAGAGCCACTAGAACTCTTAAATGTTGCTGACAGAATTGTTAAATGGTCATTAAAATCCCCTAAATTACTTGGGCAGATCATGTGTTCCAACTCTGAATTTTGGGAAGCAGAGTACTCACCCCAAAACACACAAACTTGAATAGAAAAGGATAGATTCCCAAAGGTCATACCAGAAATAAAATGAACAGAAATCAGGGTGCCTATTACAATCTACCCTTCACTCTATATAAAACTGGGCAGGGGGACGGGGGGATGGGGCTCAGTTCATGAACCTTAATTGTGAAAGGTCAATTAATATATATGAGGATATGAAGAAAAAAACATGTTACTTTCAATAATATGACTTGAAAAGGTAGGAGCCTACACAAATAGAACCAGGCACATGCATTTATGAAGACGAATGGTCAAGAAGCATTTTATTTTTCATAACACAAATTTTAACAGGAAAGAGGATGGCAGATTCCACTGTCAGGGGAAAAAAAAAAACGCCTTTCCTCTTAAGCTGTACAAGCTTTCTGAGGGAAAGGGTTAAGGCTAAAATAAATATTCAAAACAGATTAAAGCAGTCTGTGTCAGAAGAAATCATCATCAAAAACAGACATACACATTTAAGGAAAAAAAGTGAGCAACAAGGTTTAAGGCTGCAATTACTTACTCAATAACAATTCTTAGATGGAATATGAATGATCATCTTAGTAATGTTGGCTCATTACAAGGAAAGGTACAACGATTTGCAAATGGAGAAAATAGCTACTAATCAACACATTCTTTAGTAATGAACTACTACTGCACAAGTACCTCCCTCCCATGTTACAGACTGGAATTCATGTTAATAGTCTTTCATATCCTGCTTCATAATCATCTCCTTAATTTTCTTCACCATTTGATTCACCTAAGTCTTCTGCTGACATTGATGCTGAAGACCCACTATAGCAGTTTGATATTGTTTATGAATTCCAAAAATAGATACTGGATTATGTTTGTGAACTGGTCTTTTCCTCTGGGCATATTAGCTTATATTGGATTCAGAGGTTTCCCTTTTACTTGATTAAATAATGATTGAGGCTTTGATTGGGCCACATCAGTAGGACGTTGGGTCCCCACCCACCAAGGGGGCAGGGACTCACAGAGAAAACAACAAGGCATAGGAGTCAGTTGTCATTTTGATATTGGAGCCCCCAAGAAGTAAACACACAGAAAAGCAGATACGTGAGGAAGGAGAAAAGGCTCCATTAGAAACAGCAGAGGCCCCGGGAAGAGAGACGAGCCATTAGCCTGACGGTCTACAGCTGGCCTTGTAGAGCAAGCAGAGCAGCTGAACCCGGAGAGAAACCGGCCCTGGGAGAGAGACGAGACTTATCCCTGCCTTCAGCTGATATTGGAAGAAGCTGGGACCAAGGAATCTTAAGAGAAAGAGGAAGCCTGAACCCTTGCAGACACCAGCAGCCATCTTGCTCCAACACATGGCAACAGACTTTGGTGAGGGAAGTAACTGTAAGCTTCTACCCCAAATAAATACCCTTTATAAAAACCAACCAACGTCTGGTACTTTGCATCAGCACCCCACTGGCTGACTAATACAACCACCTTCTGATAGTCGGTAGGACAATGCTTAACTTCTATAATATGACATCTTCTGCAGAGTATTTTTCATCACCATCAGCATCTCAACAGTACATGTATTATAAAGCAAAACTATCACCAAGTTTCAGTTTTGCAGATTCAAGGAGGTTCTTGGCTAATGTTACTAAAATAATAATGTAATGAATTCTAAAGTATATTTAAGTGGCTGAATAAATTACATTTCTGTATTTGTAAGTCTGCAATGGTTTAAAAAAAGTAACCTAAATTTTTCAATTACACTTTTCCTGAATGTCACTGGGGAAATTATATCTCATAATTTAGTGACTTTTGTTGACCCTGATACTCAATAAGAAATACTTTACACATCATGCACATACATAAATAAACAAAAACAAAAGTTTCATCAATCTTATCCTTATGAAAGATTCTGTTATGGTCTATTCTATTTCATTTTTAATAGTTTGAAAAACATAGATATAGGAGCAAAGAATGGCCAACATATTTCATCTTCAGTGCTAAATGTTATTAATATGTAATGGCTGCCTAGAGTGCCAGGATTGGGAGATGACATATGAATTAAGGAGAGTATTTGGTATCTGCCATGGTATTAACAGAAGGGAATAGTAGCAATGATGCCAGATTAGATATTATAATTATATGGTTAAAAGTCTTTCTTTGCATTAAATCATGGGCTCCTTAAGGATAGGGAGTTTGTCTTAATAGTTTGACCAGATGTCTAACTATTATTATTGAATCATCCTACCTACTTTCTATCAGGCGAATGATTAAGATTCTAACTTTCCCACAAGGGGCTTACTATCTCCTTGAAAACAGATATTTTGGCTGCAATTTGGAGAACCTAGGACTTCTAGAGATTATAAACTTACTTTCAAATATGAGATTAGCCAAGAGAGGCCAATGTGTTACTTAAAATTATGTATTTGACTATAAATCAATTGTTCTCAAAAAGAGAGGAGGATATGTCATTATCATGAGAGCTTTTGCAAACTACAATGCCCACTCCAGTCTCCAAATCTGATATGTCCTCTTGGGATAAGCAGCAGGCAGCAGGGACAAGAGGAGGGAGTTGTTAGGGATAAAAACATTTATCTCAGGTCATTAAGAAACAGTTGCTTCACTCCCATTTAACCAATTTAAGAACGATTAGACTAAATACAAAGTGCTTAGACTTATATATAGGAAATTTTCTAATTCCATAAAGAGTAAGCACTAAATTGAGAATTAAGACATCCAAGTTCTCATTTTTGCCCCTTAGCTGTCTAAGCTAAAACAAAGTTACATCTGTGACTTAATGGGAATTTAATTACATTAGTATTATATTAAAATAGGAAGTGTTCTAAATATAAAATGAGATGTGAGGTATAAACGTATCTTTAAAATGTGCAATAAATAAGGAATTATCATCATTATTCAAACTTGGACCTCATGCAGATAAAAAAGCAAAGAGCAATTTGGTTCATAGTTTGACCCTGGGGCATACCAGAGAGACTGACCACTCACAGCTAATTAGAAATTAAAAGGATTCCAAGGGCCTTGCCTAATCCATATCCTCTTATCCCAAGAGTTCAGGCAAAATCAAACCTGGCTGGAGAAATAGAGGACAGATGCCATTAATGAATTCTTCTGAATATCCAACTTTACCAGAAAAAAAAAAAGGACTAATGAGCTCCTTAGAAATTGAAATATTCAGAATTTTTAACTGAAAACTCTCGCTGACACTAGAATATAAAAGAATATGGAATAATCTAGAGAGCATGGTTAGGATTCAAGAGTTGACTAGAATTTTTAGAAGTGACAACTAATAAAAATTTTAATAATCTTGCCCTTAAAAAATCTATGCCAGCTGTTTCTATGCCCCCTCTCCTCTCCAAATCCCTTTAAAATGGTCTATAGCACACTGAAACTCATATGGTGCCTGGCAGACGACGAATGCTAAACGTTTGTTGAATGAACGAATGATTTCCTTATTTCTTGCATCTTTTACACTATTTTAGTATACCTATATGAATGCTGACATGTTTATTTTCTTTTAATCTACTTAAAAGTAAAATGTAAATGGCAGCTAAAGAGAAGACTAAATTCTGTAAACCCCCACTTTGTTATATTAGCTTCTACCTTATCGTTTGACACTCTCTAATGGGTATAAGTGCAAACACCCAACCATAAGCTGCTTACATTATTTATAAATAACAATCAAAATTATGGACCAGCTTTGATGAAAAAATGAGTTAATTCTGAATCCAGAATAATTAAGACAAAAGTAGAAATATGAGTAAACACAATATTATTACTTCTGCAGGAGCTAAAAACTGTAAGTCTAACCAATAATTTCCCTTTAAGTTCCAATTTCTAGTCCTATCATATATAATGACACCAACTCAAACCATCCTCAACCCTGAAGTGAATCAACTTTATCCATGATAGTTTCAAGTCAACTTCCTACATCACAAATATCTTAAGTCTATCAACAATTTCCTCCAGAAGAAAAGCACAAAGCCCTACCAGTTCTCAGCTATAAAACAATTCCTCTCATAATCCTACCAATATCTAAATCCCAATGAAAATCCCAAAACATTATCAAGCAAGGCAACTCCATCTTTCACTTAATATGAATAACCTCTCTATGCCAAAAATCATGACTTAACACTACTGTGTATCATTCAAGATGCACAAAACGATGTTATGTTTTGTTTTTAATGACAAGAGCTCCAATACCTAGTTTCTCAAATCAAAAGTTTCTGTATACTGTATACTACACTTGCAGTAGTTTACCTGACACATTGATGATATTTAATAAATGCAGTTCCTCTTTCAAGATATTCAATTGAGAAGTTTTTTTTTTAAGGACAGACTTTTTTGACTACAGTAGCTTCGAAAGCAGATTTAAGAGCAAGTGGCCTATACTCTGAAATGTGAGAAGAGGTATATTTATACACACACGGCACATACTTACGTTAAATACTACTTCCCTTTAAAACAACCTTACCAGTGTTTAAAGCGCCATGCACCGTATTTCCAATAAGCAAGTTTTGACACAACAGCTCCATCCTCTGCTCTTTTACAAACTTAATTCACCCAACAGGAAATAAAGCTGATTTGGGGTGCCTAATACACAGGTTATCCAGAAAATGCAAGGCCCAACCTGCCTGCCTAACTTTATCCTTTCATCGACCATTTATTTGACCCTCCATCTCTCCCCTCGCCTATATTTATTATTCCTAAACAATCTTCACCTCCTCTCTATCAGCACTTACCTCTTCATTACCCCCACCCCTGCTCGGGACTCCAACATCACCCCACTCCACCAACTACGAGCTCCAATCTTTCTGCCGACACCACCACTGCACCAATATCCCAAGCTGTCCAAACAGGCCACCCTCACACCGACCCCTGCAGGAGCTGCTCTTCAAACCCACCACACGAAGTCGTTGCTTTTGTCCTCATAGGAGTTGATGAGCCCGTTGCAGAGCGGGGTGAGCAAAGGTCGCTTCCGGCTGCCGCTACCTAGGCTGGAGCTGCTCCCACCTACGCCGGCGCTGGGCCTCGCCGCGCAGCTGAGCCGGGACAGGCCCGCGGACACCGCCCCACCGCCGCTTCCAGCGCCGCTGCCCGACACGGCAGCCGCCACCAACACAGGCCGCACCGGGCCCCCGAGGCCGCCAGAGCCCGCGGCCTGGGCCGCGCCGCCGGACACCAGCGCCGCCGCCGCCGCCGCCACGGAAGGGGGCGACGGGGAAGAGGATAAGGACGAGGACGCGGAAGTCACCGAGGAGGCCGCGGAGGAGCCAGGGCTAGTTCCCGCGGAGCCCGACCCGGCCTGGCGGCTACCGGACATCGTGACTCCCTCCCCTCCGGCAGGGAGCTCGGAGGAGAGGGACCGGGACCGCGACCCGTCGCCGCCTCTCCTCCCCTTAGCCTCCGTGCATCCTGAGGACGCGCGCCGTGCCCGGAGGTGGGGCTGAGGAACAATAAAGTTGATTTTTTTTTAAGGCAGCCACACAACAGCGTCCGATGGGAGGGGGCGGAGAAACTAATAAAGGAGAGTAGAAACCACTACCGCTCTCAAGGCCGCCGCCGCCGCCGCCGCGGTCCCTGCCGCCGCCAACCCCCGCGCGCCGTGAGCGGGCCGTGCGCGCGCGCGAGCGGCGGAAGAGGCGGGAGCGGCGGGGAATACAACTTTGTACACAGCCCGCGCGGCGCTCGAACACGCACAGCAAGCCCTCCGCGTCGGAGGCCGCTTAATAATGGGAGAATTCCTTGTCGAAAGCTGTTTTCGTTCCTGACGTACTGGAGGGCAGGCAGTCTTAATAGAGTAAAAGGGCTGAGGAGAGTGGACTTAATGGTAAGAGTGACAGGGTGTTTAGATGGCGTGGGGGAGGGGTCTCAAAGAGCGACTGCGCACGCGCTCATTGGAGTAGCCCCCTACGTGTTTGCCCCGGTCCCAGCATCCGAGCCAGAAGAGTGTGTGCGTCGCTGAGTCGCTGTATCTCGCTTACATGAGAATGAGTCACATTCCTCCAGGGAGTGAAGGGAGCGGTCGCTCTCTCCTGAGAGGCTGGCTGTGTGACCCAATGGCGAATCCCCGACAGGTGCTTTTCCAGTGAGTGATTGAAGGCGCTGTAGACACACGGAAGGAAAAGTAGAAGCATGGAGCAGTTGAAAGATCACTAGACTGAGAGTTAAGGCCAACGGGCTCTGCTATTAAGCTATTCGACAGGGTTAAGAGAAATAAATTAAGATGAAGTTAGTGAAAAGTGCTTTGTGAATTGCAAACGTTGTAACAAATGTTACCAATTTTCTGTTTCGATCATGAGCTCACTCCTATATTTTGAAAAGTTGTTTACCAACTTGAGTATAACATTTTTGGGAAAACAAATTATACTTAATCCGACGATAGGTCAGTAAGAACCTGGGTTTAATGTGGATCTGATATAGTTCTAGCACAAAACAAGGATACCTGGCATTAACTACCACCAGAAAATATGCAATAGATTCTTTTAAGCTTTTTGAAATATTGACAATTGCTTGCCGGTTTTCACTTACCACTTTGAGAATCCCTAAAAGTCTAGGGAATGTAAGTTAGAAACAACTGAACTGTGATTTTCAGTACCCTTTCCAATGCTATCATTTCTATGCCTTTTAGAGGAAAGAATTACAGATTTCTTTCTGTCCTGGGTGTTGAAGACGCCTATAGGAGCAGCTTGGGTCTTTCCCTAAGACCATCTATCTATGCTCAGGGGGTAGGGCTAAGGAAGGGCCTGGATGAAGGCCCACCAACCCATGCCTAGCCACCCAGCTGGGCAGTGATGGCTGACACCCTCTTCCAACTCTGCCTTAAGCTGCTCCACCATCATATTCCAAGCTTCTTAAGTTTAACTCAAGTTTCTGCTCAGAATAATGGTATAGGAATGAGCTTGAGTTTCCTAAGAACCACCCTTCTTTCAAGAATATTGCATTATCCAACCTTGTGTTTCAAATCACTTTCAAGACCCAACTAAAATGTGAAGCCGTCCTTAACTCTTCATGACAGATAGTAGTGCCTTCCTTTGTGCTCCCAAGATGTTATGTTTGCACTTATTATATTGTATTTTTTTTTGTTTATATGTAATTCTTCTCCACTATTAGCTTCAGCATTGTACTACCAACATGTAACACAAAGCCTGGCCTGTCATGGGCAAATATTTTATGTTGACTAACAAATGAATAAAGGCAGCCATCTCATTTTTATTTAATTATTTGTTCAATGTCTGTCTTTCCAACTAAATTGTAAGTTCCATGAAAGCGAGGATCATCTTGGCCCTAAATGGGCATTCAGTACATATTTGATGAAGGAATGTGTAAATAGATGAATGTAATGAATTTGATTATTATTTATTGAATGCAAGGAAGAGACAACAAAGTATATAAAACATTGTTCCTACATTCAAGAAGCTTATGGAATAATTGAGGAAATGGAGAATACACAAAAAGGTAAGTAGTAATACCAAAGAGCACATGCTAAATGCTTAATAAATAAAGCAGAGAATCACCGTAGGAGCTAAAGTAAGAGCAAGTACTGAGGGACAATTATAATTTTTGCAGGAAGGAGTTAGGCCCTTAAAGAAAAGTCTGGCTTGGTCAAGCAGAAAATAAGTAAAAATGCTTATGTCAAGTTCAGTTATCTATTTGATAGGGGTAGAAGAATGTATTCAGAAGAAATTCATCTAGGAGGTCAGATTGTAAAAGCCTTGAATCCAGTTTGGAAAATATGCTTTAGGCAATTGGGAATAATGAATATTTTAGTGGAGGAGGGAGACTACTTAAAATGTTGTTTTGAAGAATATTAAACTTTCAACAGATTAATCTTTCAGAAAAGGTGGGAAATTAGAAGCAAAGAAACTAATTAGGAAAAAATTATAGCAATCCAGGCATAAGTGATGAGATTCTAGGATGGTGGCAAGGAAGGCAGAGGAATATGGGGGGGGGGGCGGAGATGGAGAGGAGAAGAAACTAAAGAATCTATAGGATTAAGTTATTCTGTAAAAGAATCCTTAAGATCCTCGAGGACAGGACTCATGTCTGTCTTATTCATCACTCTTTCCCAGTTCTTGGCGCAATGCCCAATATGTTAATTAAGTAAAACTGATAAAGCATAAAAGAATGATTCCAAAGATTACTCCTGGGATAACAATAGCACAATGACAGAATTGGAGACATCCAGTGGATAATTTAGTTGGGATATGTTGATGAAAAACATTCAAGTAAGTATATCCAAGCAGTGATTAAAAATGCAGGACTAAGGTAAAGGAGAAAATTGAGCACATTCAAGAAATATTTGGACATTAGTAAGGAGATAGTACACCAATCTTCAAATACTACTGACCTATTACTTGCTGAACATATTACTACATCCATGATTCTCTAACTGGTAGAGAAGAATCATTTAGAGAATTTGTTAAAAACAGAATACCCTAGAGATTCTGACTTTGTAGGCCTGAAGTAGGCCTACTTCACCAACGCCCAAGTGAATTTGATGCAAATGACTAACACTTTGAGAAACTGCTTGATTATGTGGGAGATGTAAGAGGAATAAGTGAAGTGGACTCTCTTCCTTCTTCAAATGACAGAAAGTGATATGGTCCCAGCTGAGGAGACTCTTAGGAAAAAATCATCAGTGGCTGATATTACCTCTTTGAAACCTATTTTCAGTAAAATCTAAATTCTCAAAAGGAAACTAAGGGGATGTGATGCAATGGAATTTCCCTTTTATACCAGATAAATGTGTAAAGATTGTCTTCTGAAAATACACAGTCATTATTTCTACTGGCAAAATCTTCTAGGAAAGCAGAAGAGAAAAGAGGAAGCATGGCAAAAGCAAACACATGCAAAGAAGGAAGTCAGACAACTGAAAATAAGAGAGGAGAAATAGAGAATAGGAGAAGAAGAAAACAGTAAAAATGAAAATAAGCATAAAATAAAAACTAAGACTTAATACTTAAAAGAACTCCATCATGTTGTTAAAGATATTAATCCTTTGAACCACAAAAATGACAAGACAAAATCCAGTCTTGTGGCAAAAACACTCATCCTGAAGTAAAGTCTAATGGAATCAAAATGGAATGGACTTACCAAAAGGACTGAATTTCCCATACATATTTCTGAGGTATCTTATCCAAATATATTTTAGGGAGATAAGGCCATTGGTTTCCATCTTTCCTTGTTCTTTGGTAACCAGTCCCCCAAAATGATCCTCCATAAACAGCTTTATCTGCCTGACTGACCTGCAGGGCTTGCTACCTGTTTGCACTGTTTGCTGTCTGACCAAATCTCTGAGTGAATAATAGCTTTCCGTTAAGTTTAAAAAAAAAAAAAAGTGGTTGCCCTTTTATAACAGATTAGTGATTTGAAATAAACTAAAAATGCCATTAAAAATTACACTGATAAAAAGTAGAAAAGAAATAGAAAAATTTCTGTGAACCCAGTAGTACAATAATGAATCTAGCAGAAAATAACTCACAATCTACTAGTAAAATGAAAAGCTCCAGTTTATTCATTAGAACCAGAGGTAGACTATCATTTTACAAATATTGGTATGTATTGTGAAAAATTTGATTCTTACCCACAATAAAAAAAATAAAATAAAATAAAAAAAAAACAGACTGACATGTATACCAGAGAACTATAATTTCTTAGAGTTATTGTTTGAGGATAATCCCTTTCCCAAAAATATCTACCCACTGTTTTTATTGCATGAAATTTCACCATTAGCTTTCCAGTTTTCCTTTATAACTTGCAAGCATTCTTTAATGAAGGTAAACTAATAGCACTAATAAATTGGTAAGTTATTAAAGGAAGTTAATTTCCTTTTTAAAGCTCTTTTGCAGGATACTGCTAGCAGTTTTAGTCAAGGCCATCATAAAATTGGCATAGGCCAATCAGAAGTATTATAACAATGAAGGATTATAGGTGAAGCTATACAAATATGAATTTATTGAATATAGCTAGTCAGTTAAAAAAAAAAAAAGCCTAAACTTGGGGAAAAACAACATATATTGGAGAAACAGTTACTAGTTTTATATATGGTGAATGTGTTCATATTTTATGAAACTATAGGTAGGTTTAGATCCCCTTGAAGATAATTAACCAAAGCAAAATGAGGTCTAATGAATTCTGCAGACACACAGCAGTCAGTGCCATCGTGAAATGGAGACCACGTAATAATGAACAACAGAAGAAAGGAAAAATCACCTTACATTAAAGTGAAACAGAACACACCACACTTCTTTTATTCCATGGATTTGACCACCTATCCATGTAATGTAACATAACTAAATGACCTGGGAAAATGTACATGGCTAGAATCAAATGTTTAAAACAGTACATTTTTAATTGTAATTTGTATCAAGACTCCTTCTTAAATCATGAGTGATATTTTTTCCTGCCTAGTATCCTGAGTGTTCAGATGTAATTCTGGCAAATCCCACTCTGATAGCTCCTCCAATTACCACTCATATCACTCATGGAGATTACTTTTATACTATGTAATATGAGGTTAAAATTAATATAAAACATAGAACAGAAGAGATTTAAGGGGACTGATTTTCCTGGGGAACAAAGAGTTATGAACTAACTTTAGTTCCCAGCACGGAATCTTATGTTGTTTGTATCTTATGGGTGTGCCCATGTCTAGGCATACCAAAATGACTGTTTCTTTATATGAGCAACTTGGAAGTTTCATGGGAACAAACCCAACCCGTAACAGAGAGATATGATGTGTACAAGTTTGTTCCATGATCAAGGCATGGCTCTCAGAGAAGAGAGATGAGTTTGAGTATAATTTGATGAGTACCACTCAGATTGCCTTCCAACTCAATCCCTCTGGACGCACACCCAAGTCTCCAGGAGAAAGGGCTACAATAAAAGACATACCATTGAATTCTATAAGAAACTGGTAATAATAAACTAAATTGTGAATTTGTGTAAATACCTATAATGAAGGATGGATGCTATTTGGATATAATAATTATATTTAGATTAATAACAGGTTGAAGAGCAGTTAATTTGGGGGCACATTCTTAACCATTGGAGGTGATATCCAGTAAAACAAGCATTCCTTCTGACAATGTTTCTTCTTCTTCTCTGTTTCAGTATGGTATATTTTATATTCTTAATTTGCTTTATTCAGGTAGAGCAGGTATTTCTTTTCTCAACCTATAAAGTCCTCCCACACACAGAGCCCTGGGCATCTACCATTAAACCAGTTTGTCAACTGCATTTGTATTAACCAATTTATTATGAGATAGTAGAAACTGGCACTAACCCCATCTTTAGTTTAGAAAATTAGATCAAAGCAATAAAGCTGCTGGCCAAAATCCTGACACTCCACCCTGTGTTCAGCAACCAAGAGTTGCTAAGTCTGGGTCATCTCTGTTTGACATTAGTTCACCTGATGCAAGAGCGTATATTGGTTTTGTATCAGGTAAACCAAAGTCACAGATCAAAATTATCCACTATTTCTCATTATTCCTTCTGTTGTTGTATGATACTACAACACTCTCAAACACCTAGTTTTCATTAAGATATAACTAGATATTGATAATACCTCTCAAGAAATTATAAGCCGAATACCATACTGAGAATCCATTCAGTATTGGTATCCACTATAGTGCCAGATACAGTGTATTCATTTTCTATTGCTGCCATAAAAAAAATGACCACAAATTTAACAGCTTAATAAAACATAAATTTAAGCTCAACTGGTTTCTTTACCTGAGTCTCACAAGGCTGAAATCAGGGTGTCAGTAGGGCTGCATTCCTTTCTGGGTGTTACTCTTCTAGGCTCATTCGGGTCGTTGGTGAAATTGATTTCCACATGGTTTTTGGGCCGAGGTTCCTATTTCCTTGTCAACTAAGAGCTATTCTCATTTTCTTGAGGCCACCTGCATTTGTTGGCTCTTGGCCCCCTCCCTCCATCTTCAAAGCCAGGAACAGCAGGTCAAATCCTTCTCATGACACATCTCTGACTGACTTTTCTGCCTTCTCTATGTTCAGGGTTCTATGTGATGACATCAGGCCCACCCAAATAATCAAGGGATAGTCTCCTATTTTAAAGTCAGCAAATTCCATCTACATAGTCCCTTTTCCATGTAATATTAGCGTAATGACAGGTTTCAGGGATTAGGGAATTGGCATCTTTGGAGATGGGGTCATTATTCTGCCAACAACATGCTGTAGAGCATATATACTGCTCAATGATGCTTGTTGCTTAATTAGGTGATATTTCCTTTTTTAACAACTAGTAGGATAATGATACCTTTGGATGGCCTTTTTAGAGAAACAATACTGAGAAAATGTATTCCTTTTATTGTATGAATCATCTTACTCTTCTGACATTAAGGTGGACTGTTTTCCCTCCATTATATATACTTATTAAATAAATATTGAGTAATTTAATAATATAGTACAGATTTATGTGGACAGCCAAATTTAGGTAACCACTTCTGGATATCTTGACAAAATTTCTTTGTATATCATGTGAGAACAATGTTCCTGCTTGTTTGGTGGAATTTTTCTTCCAATTATTTTTTCCTTACATTTAATGTATTTTTACATTGCAAGAGATTCTTTCATCTGAGTAATCAGACAGAAGTGATGGGGGAAAAAGAGATGGCGGCTGATAACCTGGCAGAGAACATGGCCACGAGACCCCGCCCAGAAACCTCCTGAGGGGAAGACTACTAAAGAACAAAGCCTGAAAGACCCCACAAGACCCCAGCACCGAGATCCCATTTGGAACTTTTTCTGGGGTCAAAGAGAAGCCCTGGACACCTCCAAGCAACAGGCCTCCCTATTGGCCCCCTGAGCACTCACAGGTGGGGATTGTAAGGCAACCAATCAGAATAGCAAACAGCTGGGGCCCCACCCCAACATTAGGAAAGGGGAGGAGTAAAGGTCTTTAAAAGGCCAACCTGGGGCCCCACATAAGCGTCTCACCCTACAGCATGCCCACAATCAATGTCTCAGGTTGTGTGCTCTTTTCTTGTTTCTTGGTAAACTCTCTACTCCTTTACCTACCCTCTGGCATGTCCATAAATTCTTCTATGCAACATAAGCCAAGAACCTAGAGACCAAGAACCTGGAGCGTTCTGTAACAGAAGTATGGGGAACTTTGAAACTCTAGTTAGTTGAGCCAGCATTTCATTTATTGTTCCTATTCTACTCTTGTCAATCCAGAACTAGGACTCCTACCAGAAATGAGAACATTTTATGATTTCTAGTTCAAGATGGCAGACAATTCATATTCACCTCTTTTCTTTCCCAAAATATCTTGAAATGTAATGGACTAATATTTTTTAGAGAATAAATCCATAGCAGCACTGTAAAACATAATAGGAGCCCAACAGTGAACAATAAAAGCAGGATAGTTTGTCAAATATGTATAGCAGATAGTAATAGACTAATGAAAAATCCAGAGTGAAGAGCCAATGGCCCAAAGCATAATAAGGGGAAAGTTCCTGGAGAACAGCAAGTCTGCCTTTGCAATAGAGTCCAAAGCATGATGAAGTCTTCGGAGAGTAATTAGGCTAATTGATTAAAAAACTATCTGTGGTGGGGAGTGGGTGTAGCTCACTGGTTTGAGAGCCTGCTTCCCATGTACGAGGTCCTGGGTTCAATCCCTAGTACCTCATAAAAAAATAAAATAAAAATGAAATAATTAAAGACTACCCGTGGAGTAGCTGGTCTAGTTAAGCCTTTCTCCATTCTTCCATATTGAAGAAGCCTAGCAGTAA
This sequence comes from Cabassous unicinctus, assembly GCA_029593785.1. Classification (NCBI taxonomy): domain Eukaryota; kingdom Metazoa; phylum Chordata; class Mammalia; order Cingulata; family Chlamyphoridae; genus Cabassous; species Cabassous unicinctus. The sequence goes on from JAQZBX010039395.1 coordinate 20,492, forward strand.
TAGTATTTACCTTTAGGCTAAAAATCAAGAAGAGCTCTCTAAAGAAAGTGAATCATCTCACTGAGTAGGACTTCTAATAAGAGTAGAGGATATGGAGAGAGAGAGGCAGAATAGACCCTGAGATAATTCTGGATTCACATAATGAGCATGAGGGTATGGGAGAAAAGGGAGATGGTAATTCACCCTCCCTCTGTACTAAAGACCACTACTCCTACTAGAATGAAAACCTCCTTACATTGGCATTTGTAGGAGTCTCCAGCTTATCGGCTTGCTTCCACAGTCATGCCTTCTAAAAAGAAGCCTATCACATGTCTTAGCTACACAGATAGTATAGTAAGAGCAGACTGCCTGGCATTCAAATTCTGGCCCCACCACTTACTAGCAAATTATTTAACTTCTGTGAGCCTCATTTGTAAAAATTCTCATTTGTAAAAATGTGGGTAATATCAGTCCATGCCTTGTAAGAACATTATGAGGAATAAGTAAAGTAATATATGTAAAATGTTTAGAACAGTTACAGCACACAGTAATTATAAATATTGTCTAGTATTACTCCTAAATATGAACCAACAACAAACACATTAAATAAAGCCAAAAACATGAAAAAGAGGGACCAAGTTTAACATAAAAAATTGACTATGAAGAGAACATAGATAGTGAAGAGAAGAGAATTTTAAGATTCTACTTATTCTCAGAGGGATTTAACAAAATATTGCATTCCTGAAACAAGATCAGATCTCAATATGTAAAAGGGGGGAGGGGTGTCTATCTGAACACATAAAAGAATTCTTGGAAATTAAACATAGGACTGCCAAAATAAAATATCAAGTAGAAGGTCTGAAAATAAAATATAATAATCTGGGGAAGGTAAAGATGAAGTACTCATCTAGAATGTATAGCAAAAATACATGGAAATGAAAAGAAAGAAATTTGAGAAATTTATGGAATAGATCAAGGATAATTAAAAGGAAGAAATAGACTGAGAAATGTTAGAAGAAAAATTCCCTAAACAGAATAAAAATTTGAGTGTAAAAAAACAATTTCATCGGTGAAATTTCAAAACATCAGGGATAAAATGAAAATGCTAAATTCTTCCTTTAGGGTAACTGGAGGAAGATATACTAATTAAATATAATGAGAATCAGATTGAGGTTGGGTGTATTATAAGCAGCACTAAATGCTAAATTATAATAGAAAACTGCATTCAAAGATCTGAGGGAAATTTATTTTGATCCTAAAATTTAAAATCATACAAATTATTGATCAAGTGTGAGGAAAAAGTAAAGATATTTTCGTACATAAAAGGACTTGAAATGCTTACCACCATATTGAAGGTGCCTACCCAGACTCCTTTTTTTTTCATTTACTTGGCAGTAGCACCCATTCCCCAGCTGCTGTGGGTGTTGGCTGCTGACTCATAGCTACCACCGTCTCCTCCCATTCCCCATCCTTTCTTCTTTTCCTCCCCCTTCAGAGATTTGCCCTTGTCTAGACAGGATCTGGGAGCCAACTTTCTACTTCACCGCATCTCTCCAACCCCCTCCCACCCTGCTGATAAACAGCTAATGACTGACACAAGTGTTAAAAATCCAACCTCCTTGGACCAGCTCTGAGGTGTAGTTTGTGCTCCTGGGCTCCCCAGGGGACTAGGCTGAAATTAGTCTTCAGCTGAGACCTCATCCTTTCCTAGTGTTCTTTCCATGCTGTCCTGCTTCCCTTACTCCACTTCTCCTGAGATCACACCCTTAATAAATCCCTAACCCAAGAATCCCGACCTCAGGCTCTGCTTCTAGGAACACCATCTAATATTCTATTCCCATTCTTTATTCCATTCTGATATTCCCAGTCTTTTAAAATTTGCTTAAGCATGAGCTCCAACCTACAAAATAACAAAAGGAACTCAAGCAACTTCTGGTTCTGATCAATATAGAGTAACATGAACCAAATTTACCTTCCCACCTGAAAGAACTAAAAAGTGCACACTATATGAAACAATACTTTCTGACATTGGATGTCAGGTAGCACAGGACAGTGTGATTCCTGAGAAAAGGGAAAGAAAAGAGGTGAGCCCTATAAACGCCCCATCTGCTACTGAGAGAAACTTTCCAGGCTGTAGTGCAGGGAGGGGGAGCCAGGCAGTGTCTGATGGACTTTCTCAGTTGAGGAGACCAAACTGGGACTCTGAGAAGTGCCTGGGAGTCCAGGGGCTAGAGTTTGCAGGGCAGAGTTGCAGAGAGGAGAGTGCTATACAAAGAGAGGCCTCCAGAGATCTGAAGAGGGTATTCCTCAAGTATTCAACTCAGTTCTTGTGAGTGCTTGCCCATGAGCAAACTATGTGAGGCTGGGGGGAAAAACATCTGGAAGGAGCAAGAGGAATGATCCCTAGAGCTCATTCAGAGCCAGAAATAATCATTGAAATTTGAGAGTTTGTCTGTTGTAGCACCTAGTGTAAGTTAAATGCCTACTTCACACCATGCAAAAACAAAACCCAGATAAATTAAAGATTAAAGTATCAAATAATAATTATTGAATAATAAATAATATTTTTGATATATAAT
>JAQZBX010039396.1:0-23052 GCA_029593785.1 Cabassous unicinctus
AAAAAAAAAAAAGAATAAACAAATGTATTTAAAAAAAAAAGTCTACTTTATCTTTTATTATTATTATAGCTACCCCTCCCCCCACTTTTTAAGGCATCGGGGATTGCACCCAAGTACCCTTGTACTTGGGAAGCAGGTGCTCAGTCCCTCGAGCTACATCTGCTCCCCTGCTCTCTTTTGGTTACAAATTGGATTGTATATTTTTTCCCATCCTTTCACTTTCAACTTATGTCTTTGAATTTAAAGTGAATCTCTTGTAAACAGCATGTAGTTGGGTCTTGCTTTTTAAAATCCATTCTGCCAATTTCTGCCTTTTGACCAGATTGTTTAATCCATTCACATTTAAAGTCAACACTGATAATGCAGGACTTTCTTTTGCCATTTTGCTATTTATTCTTTGTAAGTCTTGTACTTTTTGCCCTCAATTCTTCCATAATGTCTACTTTCATATTTATTTTATTTTTTTTGTATTGTATGACATTGAGTCCCTTCTCATTTCTATCTGGATATATTTTTCATGTAGGTTTTGTGAGATTACCATAGGGTTAAAAGTTAACATACTAAATATATAAAAATCCTATTTAATTTGATACCAACTTGACTTCAATAATATACACATACACTGTTCTACTCCTCTGTTCTCCCACTTTTTGTTGTACTTGTTATGAATTACATCTTTGAATCTTGTTATGTCTGAAACCATTGATTTACCATTATTTTTATATATTTGCATTTTAGCACCTGTAGGGAGTAAGAAGTGAAGTTACATACCTGAAATATGATATAATGGTTCTGGCATTTATAATTACCCATATAGTTTCCTTTACTAAAGGCCTCTATTTCTTTATGTCTAGTGTCATTTCCTTTCAGTCTAAAGAACTCCCTTTATCGTTGCTGTAGGGAAGTTCTACTGATAATAAATTTCCTCAGCTTTTGTTTATCTGGGATGCAATAATCTCCCCGTTTTTTAAAAGAAAGTCTTGCCAGATATAACATTCTTCATTGGCAATGGTTCTCACCTTAAATATTTCAACCCACTACCTTTTTGCCTCCATGGTTTCTAATGAGAAATTGGCACTTAATCTAATTGGAACTCTGTTGTACACAAAATATTGCTCTTCTCTTATTGTTTTAGCACTCTCTCCTTGTCTTTTGCATTTGACATTTTGATCAGTATGTGACAGGTCATATTTCCCTCCAAGTTCATCCTGTTTGATATACTCAGGGCTTCTTGGATGTGCATATTCCCATCTTTTGCTAAGTTTGGGAAGTATTCTGTCATTATTTATTTGAAGATTTCTTCTGCTCCTTTCTATCTTTCTTCTCCTCTGGAACTCTTATAATGCATATATTAGCATTCTTGATGGTATCCCAGAAGTCTCTTAAGCTCCTTCTGCTTTTTATAATCCTTTTTTCTTTCTGCTTTTCAGCCTGACTGATTTTAATTTTCATCTTCAAGTTTACTGATAAGGTCTTCTGCCATCTCCAATGTCCTGTTGAAACTCTCTTAGAAATTTTTCATTTCAGTTATTTGGTTTTCAAATCCAGTAGTTCCTTTTAAAATTTTCTATCTCTTTATTGAGATTCTCATGTTGTTCATACATTCTTTTCCTGGTATCCTTTTTTTTTTTCACTGTATTTTCCCTCTTTTCCTTGAACATAGTGAAGATCATTTTTAAAAAGTCTTTGTCCAGTATGTCCACAGTCTCTTCTTCTTCATTGGTGTTTTATGGATTTCATCCTCTTCTTTTGGATGGATCATTTCTTGTTTCTTTGTTTGTCCTATGGTCTTTTGTTGCACACTGTATATTTTAATATTTTAAAATGTTGACTCTGAGATTTATTTCCTGAGATGTCTGTTTCTTGAGTTTGTATCCAGCTAGTGATATGACAGAGATTTTCTTGAGAGTCTGGAGCTAACAAATACAAGCAAACATAAGCAAAAAACACCTATCACCATCTTTGAAAATTGGCTTTTCATTGGCTGGTGTTCTCCTTCAGAGTTCAGCCCTCCTATCAAGAAGGTTAGCCCAAGGCAAATGCAAAGTATAGGATCCTCCCTATCTTTTTTGGGTCTCTGTTTTTTCCTGGGCTTTTACTTGCTAGTGGCCTTAGGAGTTCACCTGTTTTCAGGAGTTTGCATGCCCCCTCTCCTTACCAAGAAACACTTTCTCCCTCTCCTGGTGTTCCATTGCAGGATTGAAAGCAGGTAAGACTTTGTCCCAGGTAACCCTCTTCAATTGCTTCTTACACTGCTTTTGTCTCAAGCTGCTTTTGCTTGATGGGCAAATTCTGGGAGGAGGGGACATACCAGAAAGGAGTTTCCTAAGTCAGTCTTTCCCAGATGGAACAAAGCCAGGGACCCACAAAGGGAGCCCCAGATTTCTCCAAATTGCCCAGGGAGGAGCTGGTAGAGGGGCAAGAAGGGTACCAGGAGCTTCTTCCATGCGTCCTCAAAGCTGTGCTTTCATGATTTGGCACATGCCCAGCAAATGCAACCCTTCAACTTCACAGCTCTGAGGAATGTACTGTCTTTAAGTCTCTTCTGCTGCCTTTTTTCTGGGTGTGGTTGATCAATGGCTGATCTCAGAGCTAGTCCCCCAGCAATTCAAAGTAGCTAATCAATAGCAGTAATCAGTGAATGGACCATGCCTCCTCCCCCCACAGATCTTGGGAACTAGGCATTTATTGCCCTCTTGGGCACCAGCAAGCCATGCTAGGGGCTGGACCCCACTGCTGCTAGCTGTGAGAGTGGGGGATGGGTGATGCAGAGAGGAATTCACTGGTGTTTATTGCAATTTGCCAACCTCTTTTTCCCACTCTTTGCTGGGTGCTGCACAGTATTCTACTGGGCCCTGGAGTTTTGAAATAGTTAATTAAGTTCCTGGCTGTTTAATAGTTGCTCTGGTGGAGGGACTGATTCCTGCAGCTTCCTTCTTTGCCATCTTCTCACAATCTTTGCTCACATTTTGTGAATGAGGAAATAGAGACTCAAAATCCTCCAGTGGTAGAGAACAGAGCTGAGAGAATGGGCCTTTGGACTCCTTCCTATTCCAGTGCTTTTGTCCCAATATCTTGCCTCTCATGCAACTATGGCAATTCAACTACAGAAATCACCTAAACACACATATACATCTCTCTGAACTTCCAGCTTAACATGAGAAGGATTATCTATTTGACTGCAAATGTTCCCATGCTTGTGCCTAGAGTGTCCAGTTATGCACAGTTTTGATTTCTCTGTCATTTTCATTTCTCAGCTCCATTTCATCACACAGGTATGACATCTCAGGCAGTACATTATTGAAGGATTATTATATTTCTTCAGTGGTTGAAGTCCCTTGACCTTCATTATAACATTACCCTGTCTTGTTTTATTGATTACTTGGAAAACTTTCTCAAACTGTAGAAAGTTGCTGAGTGTGTGCTTAAATTTTTTAGCATTTGGTAAAGCATTAGAATCATTTGCAAGTGTTTACTTATATTATTAATCAGCAATTTTAATGCACATATATTGGATGTAGATATATTCTGTTCCCTTTGGCTCTTTCTCATCACAATTTCCTCTGCTCATTCATCTTGCTCAAGGCCCCAAATGTCAGTAAGAGGAATCTGGCCCAGCCTATATTCTTCCATATTAATATCTTGAATAGCAACGACAATAGAGGGATTATAGAAAAACAAAAATGGAGTAATGTCTCTACACTAATAACATCAACATAATATGGAGACAGAGTGCCATACATGTATTCTTTCTTAAAAAATATCTGATTTACATCCAAATCTTGAACGTAATATGGCCACTGCATCATTTTTGAACAGAGTTTCAGGTACTGTTTATATTTTCACTGTGAACTATTGTGTGGTAAAAGTTTTCCCAATCTGAATCATTCCCCTTCAAGATTTTAGCCATACCTTTATGCCATCTGTTCTATTATTTACTATAGCTGTATATACATATATTCATAAAATCACATTTGATGCAAATGCTTTTCACAATCTAAGACAATCTTGGGTACCATATTTGAGACATGTGCCATATTTTTGAGACTTGGTCTAGAAGTAAAATTTCTGAACTAAAAAGTAGAGGCATGGATTATATTATACACTTCACCATTTTCCAACTTGATCATTGAGCTAGTCAGTTGAACTCTCTGAGCCTGAACCTATAAAGTTGTGAGGATTAAAGAGCTAATGACTGTAAAGATCTTTGCACATGCAATGCACTTAATAAATGTTAGTTTCTATCCCTTTAAGAGACTTCAACTGATTAAAAATCATGTCTAGACAAGTATGATTTGAGTCCAATTATCTTCTCCATTTAATTCTTATCCATGCAATATGCAACAAAATGTTGATAAAAGATACAGAAGCTATTTCAGAAAATTGCCAGGCTATTGATAAAACCAAGTAAGGAGGAAGATTCCCATTGTAAATGTTTTATACAAAATTCACAAATTATTTATCACATTCTCTTAAGAACTCATTGTTCTTTTCAAGGCTGCAGGAACAGAGACCCACTAAAATAAGTTCAAATCAAAGGGGTGGGAAGTTATTGTTGATATTTGGAGATATGATAGAATACAAGGACACAAAATGTGTTCAGTTAGGCTTCATGTCAACTAGACATGGAAAACCAGGCTTTGTCTTTCAAGGGCTATGAGTCTTTTCATCTCTGTCTCTGTCTTTTTTCTGTTCCCTTTGGCTCTTTCTCATCACAGTTTCCTCTGCTCATTCGTCTTGCTCATGGCCCCCTGTATTAGTCAGCCAAAGGGGTGCTAATGTAAAATACCAAAAATGGGATGGTCTCTATAAAGGGTATTTATTTGGGGTAGAAGTCCACAGTTACCAGGCCATAAAGCATAAGTTTCTTCCCTCACCAAAGTCCACCGTCACGTGTTGGAGCAAGACAGCTGCCGACATTTGCCCAGGGTTCAGGCTTTTTGGGTTCCTCTCTTCCCGGGGCTGCGTTTCTCTCCGGGCTTAGCTCCTGTTTCCTCCACAAGGTCAACTGTAGGCAATCAGGCGAATGGCTCGCTTCTCTTCTCCTGGGGCCTTCTTTCCAACATCAAAGCTGCTTCTCAAAGACTGCTACTCAAAACTGTTCTTGCCATGCCTTTTATATTTGATTCCCCACCCACCAAGGGGTGGGGCTCAACACCCTAATCCTAATCATAACCTAATCATGCCCAGATTAACAAATCAGTTTACAAGCATGATCCAATTATATTTTTGGAATTCATAATTACATCAAATTGGCCAACAGTTACACCCCCAAATGTCAGTAAGAGGAATCTGGCCCAGCCTATATTCTTCCATTAGGTCAGAGTCTCTGACTAATGAATGGATTGGTTCTTCTGAGAATTGACTTCAAGAACAATGAGCTGTGGGCACCTTGGACCAGTGAATAGCGGGGAGGTGTACTTGATCATTCAGCCTTTAATACATAAATTCCTTCCATTTCCCAACCCTCCCTCCCAAGATATCAGTAACCCTTTGCTAAGGGTTATAGGGGCATATTGAAGACCTGTTATAGTGTAAGTTTTTTCTTTTTAAGGTACCAGGGCTGGGGATTGAACCCAGGGCCTTGTATGTGGGAAGCCAGTGCTCAACCACTGAGGCACATCAGCTCCCCTGAACTGTTTTTTTTTTATTTGTTTGCTTGTTGTTTTTGTTTGTTTTTAGGAGGCACTGGGAACCGAACCCAGGACCTCCCATGTGGGAAGCAGGCACTGAACTACTTGAGCTACATTCATTCCCCTGTAAGATTTTAAAATATGATACAACATATGATTATAAAACATTCTGTCAGTATAACACACTTTACTCTTTTTTTTTTCAAAGATTTATTTTTATTTATTTCTAACCCCCTTCATTGTTTGTTCTTGTTGTCTGCTTTCTGTGTCTGTTCGTTGTATGCTCATCTTCTTTTTAGGAAGTACTGGGAACTGAACCCGGGACATGCCATGTGGGAGCAAGGCACCCAATCACTTGAGCCACCTCTGCTCCCTGCTTATTGTATTTCTCATTGTGTTTCTCATTGTGTCTCTTCATTGCATCATCTTGCAGTGTCATCTGACTGCGTCAACTTGCCATGCCAGCCTGTCATGTCAGCTTACTGGCTTGCTTGTCTTCTTTAGCAAGCACCGGGAACCGAACCTGGGACCTCCCATGTGGCAGGTGGGCGCCCAACTGCTTGAGCTACATTCGCTTCCCCACTTTACTCTTTTAAAGCTAACTGTTACGCCGGATTGTTTTTGGTCTCAGCTTACATCGATTCTCTTTTCCTGGGTTGAGCCAAGTCCACACATTATTTTTTTAAATTGTTTTAGCAAAATCATATCTGTGATAGCAGATTCCTCCTATCTGGAGATACAGAGTCCCATTAAACCCTTCTTGGGTGGGAACTGAGAACAAAGTATTAACACTTAGCACGATGGCCCATTGATTTTTGTCAAATGTTGTGATGACATATTTTATTTCCTAAGCAAGAACTCAGTAGTTGATTACCCCCTGCCCCCATGTTTGTGTCTTATCATGTAGGCATAGGCTAAAATTTCCTATTTTCAGTGATGTTTTATATATTGAGTGACTACAACACAAAATAAGTAATCTTATGCAAAATTTTGCTGGACTCAACATAAAGACATGGTTCTTAAACTTTAGCATAACTATGAATCAATGAGAGATGCCTATCCACCTGGTCTGAGAGCACTAAGGAAACTGTCTTTTTAATAAGTATCCCAGGTTATACTGATGCAGGTGGTCTGAGAACCACACTTTGAGAAATAGCTTTGAAAAAGTTGTTACACATGGATGAGAGAACAATCAAAATGGGCTTCTCTGGTTGTAGCCGTCTGGCAATTTGATGTAATTATGAATTCCAAAAATATAATTGGATCATGCTTGTAAACTGATCTGTTAATCTGGGCATGATTAAGTAATGATTAGGGCGTTGAGCTCCACCCCTTGGTGGGTGGGGGAATCGAATATAAAAGGCAAGGCAAAGGACAGAGGAGGCAGTTTTTGAGAAGCAGTTTTGATGTTGGAGTTTTGATGTTGGAGTGAAGGCCCCGGGAGAAGAGAAGTGAGACGTTCGCCTGATAGTCTGCAGCTGACCTTGTGGAAGAAACAGAGGCGCTAAGCCCAGAGAGAAACACAGCCCCAGGAAGAGAGGAACCCAAGAAGCCTGAACGCTGGCAAACGTCGGCAGCTGTCTTGCCCCAACACGTGGCAATGGACTTTGGTGAAAGAAGAAACTTATGCTTTATGGCCTGGTATCTATGGACTTCTACCCCAAATAAATACCCTTTATAAAGACCAACCAGTCTCTGGTATATTGCATTAGTGCCCCTTTGGCTGACTAATACACTGGTGATGAGTTGGTTTCTGCTTTCTGCCTAGCGATCACTAACATCATGTACTTTATACTTGGGGCCACCGTGCATTGGTTATACTAATGCAAGCCCCACTTACCTACTTTGACATAATTATGTAACAACTGATTTTCAGAAGACAGGATCTCTCAGTGCCCAGGGAGAGAGCCTGTACTCCACCTAGTTAAGCAAAACCAGTTCAATCTGGTGCAGTGGGATTTTGGTGTTGGTTTTGTGTGAGTCCACAACACTTTGTTAACGTACATTGCTTTAGCGATATTCAGTGCTTTCAAAATATCCTGTGAAGTAAGAAGCTTTGCTCCACTTTTAAACAGGTGTTTTGCAAAGGGAAATATGTCTTTTGAAGTTAGGTGCATTTTCTTGGATGGTGGGATACATGATTGTAGCAAATGATTACAGAAATGTTATGATAGTCTTTGGGACTATTTTAAAATGTCATACCATATGATTTTTGAGTCATAAAAGCTTACAAGTGGTACCAGTTCAAATTGAATATTGTATGATTAAAGTACTTAAGATATTCGGAAGCCCACAGAGATATTTTGTGTCTCTACAGGGAAAATTGAAGGCATGTAATGGCATAAGAGATTTAAAGTTGTTTATCATTAGGATCTCCTAGGTTTCACATGGAATTTTAAAAAATAATTGTTCCAACCTGAAAAAGAATTTAAAAAACCAACAAAGGCAAAATTTAATTTAAACCAGGCTTTTACATCTAATGCTTCTGGCATGCTGGTTATAACGCCCCTTTATTCTTTACTCTTCCTTTTAATGCTGGCCTTGGATCCTTGAAACACTTTTACCTGCTTTGAATATTCTCTTCTTAGCCATCGCCAAACTTGTTTTTGTGTTTATTTATTTTTTAAATTTCTGGTTTGCTAAGCAATAGATTCTGAGAACTTGTTTATTTTGTCTTAATTTTCTCTTGGAGATTTAAGTTACCAGCTTTTGCTCTTCTTTCAATCAAATTTGCAGAAGCCTCAAATGATTTTAGATCAGGTTTAACTCCTAATTGCTCCAACCACTGTTAAAGGAAAATACAATTTATTTTCCAAAACTAATTCAACTCATACACCAGGCATACTTTTTCATGATGCCCTTGCTACCGACGATATTCTTTTCTAGCCTGCCTGGCTGAAAGAGTTCTACCTATCCATATAGTATCAGCTGAGGATCAATCCCTCATGAAGGCCTTCCTGAGAACCCCTTCCTACTCTGGTGTTCTTTGTGCCATGTCCCAACCTCCAGTAATGCAATTATCTTCGGATAAGGTGATTGTTTAACATGTCTAGCTCCACATTCGATAATAACTCAGAAAGCAGGGAACTTATTTTGAGATCCACGGTGCCTAATGCTTTGCCTACTGCAAATAGAATGCTAAATGAATACAGGAAGAAATAACAGACTCAAATCCACGTGTTCTGTTCCATGTCATTTTTTTTTTAAGATTTATTTTATTTATTTCTCCCCTCCCCCTCGTTGTTCTGCACTCGCTGTCTGTTCTCTGTGTCCATTCACTGTGTGTTCTTCTGTGTCTGCTTGTCTTCTCTTTAGTTGGCACCAGGAACTGATCCTGGGAACTTCTGGAGTGTGAACTGGCTGGGCATCTCTCTCTCTCTCTCCATGCAGCTAGCTTGGACTTCCTCACAGCATGGCAATCTCAAAGCAGTCTGACTTTTCACAATTCCCTAAGAGCAGGCATTCTAAGACACCAGGACTGAAGAAGCTGCAAGGCTTATTATGACCTGGCCTTGGAAGTCTTGGAATATCAATTCTGCTGAATTTATTTATTTAAGGAAGTCACCTAGGCCAGCCAAGATTCAAAAGGAGGAGAGGAAAGACACTACCTCTCTTTATGGGAATGACATTCACATACTGGGAGAGAAGAAATTGATGATGGCTATCTTGGAAACAAACTACGAAACCTGCTCAGGATTAAACAAAATGCTGCCTCTTCTTTTCCATACTCCATGCATAGGTTTTACCATTCATCCCAGGTTTCTGGCAGCTCTGTTTCTGGAAATTGACAACAGAGGACAAATACCCCTTTCAGGTTCCTGTAATATTCATTCATTTTGAGCAATAGCTCTGGAGCAGAAGAAAGATTTGTTTCCTGACCAGGATAAAAAGACATTGTCTACCTCCTGAGGAAAGGTCAGGTAGGCTTACTGTCCATTATCAAAGATTCAGATTCCCTAAACTCCAAGTTTCTTTCATATAATGCAATCTATTGACCATGCAGGAGTGAGGTGGCTCTCTTTATGTCACCTTGCAGGAATTGAGGCTTGGGGAAACATGTGCAAATGCTGACATTCTGGCTATTGCTATTGCTGTGATTCATTAAGCCTCTTGTTTCTGACTCAGGAATCTATGCCAGAATCTATGAAACAGTGTCTGTGTCAGCCTTATTTGTTAGCTTGCAAGTAGGATAAAATCCCAACCCTTCATACTTTGCAATGCTGTTAAGGCCCAAATCAGGGTAAAAATGAAGAGATATGACTTAAGCCTTCCTCTATTGCACCCTCTAGAAGAGGGAGGATGAGTATAGACTCTGGTCTCTTTCTCTTCTATTTGATTTCCATCTCTTTTCAAAGGTGTCTGTGTCATCTATGTCTTGCTGTTGGTCTGATAGATCACTAACGATTATTGACTTTGCCTCCAACTGTTTCCTATTTATTAACTTCCTCAAAGGCTTTCAACTTACTTCCAAGGATTTTTAGACTCTCATGTTGGAGCTCTAATATTTCAAGCCTGAACATAGTCCCTAGTTCCAGATGTTGGGCTTTGGGAATCAGAATATTTTGGATAGTGTTTTAGTTTGCTAGGCTGCTGAAAGCAGATACCATGAAATGGGTTGGCTTTTAACAATGGGAATTTATTAGCTTACAAGCAATTCCCCAGGCATCTCAGAAAACTGGGGTGGTAACACTCTTCCTGAACAATAGGGTGGAAAGCCCATTCCTTCCAAGTGCCAGAGCATGCTCACTCTTTCCACACTCATGGGTGGGCTCACTCTCCTGGCCTGAGAAGATGTCTTTGGTCCAGACCTCAGCTTCCATAGTTCTGCCTTTGAAGTCATTTTCCCTTCAATATGTCCCTTTTAGTCCAGGCTGGCAGTGGTTCCATTCATATAGATTTCATAAAAAGAACTTGTTGGTTTTGTATGTAGGACACAAGGGTACAACCTATCAGACAGCAGGACTTTCCACAGATCCTTTCAGAATAACTGCATTTCCAATCGTGACTTGCACTGATATGGCTGACTGGTTCAATGTTCAGCTAAACCCTCACATGGAACACTGTTCTCTGGGGTCTTGCTTTCCAGAAGCTCAGAGTTTTCCAAACCATCAATTTCTGGTTTCTTTGTGCCCAGAAGTTCAGTTCTCAGCATATCCGTTTCCGCTCACATTTTACTATAAGCTACAAGGAGAAACCAAGCAGCAATTCACACTTTTTTTTTTTTTTTTTTTTAAATCTCCTCAGCTAAATTCTGGCATCTGTTTTTGGAAGTACTCATTTTTGCCAAGTCCTCTGCCACTTTAAAACAAGGGTCACCTTTCTTCCAGTTTGCAATGACACATTCATCATATCTGTCTAAAGCCTCATTGGAAGTACCTTTAACATCCATATTTCTGTCAATAATCTTTTCAAAGCAATCTAGGCCTTTTCTATCAAGTACTTCACAATTCTTGCAGCCTCTACCCATTACCCAATTACAAAGCTGTTTCCACATTTTTGGTATTTGCAATAGCAGTACTCTACCTGTAGCACCAAAATCTGTTTTATTTACTAGGCTGCTGAAAGCAGACACTATGAAGTGGGTTGGCTTTAAACAATAGGACTTTATCAGTTCACAAGCTGACAGTTTTGAGGCTGTGAAAATGTCCAAATCAAGGCATCATCATGACAATGCTTTCTTCCTGAAGACTATCAGTGACTCTGGACTCTTCTATCACATGGCAAGGGACATGGTGGTGTCTGCTGGTCTCTCCCTTCTCTTCTAGGCTTCAGTGATTTTAGCTGTTTGCTTCCATGGATTTCTCTCTCTCTCTCTCTCTCTCCCAGTATTCATCCCATTTCTAAGGGACTCCAGTAAGAAGATTAAGACCCATTCTGAATTAGGTGGGTCACACCTTAACTGAAAAATAGCCTTGTTAAAAGGCCCTACTTACAATAAGTTCATACCCACAGGAAGGTGGTGTTAAGAACATGATTTTCTGGGGTGCACACAGTTCCAAATCGTCACAAATGGTCAGATTTCTATTCATTGGATTTCATAACTGGCTACCCTATATCTAGGGAAAGGCCATTCCTCTGTGCAAGCATGAAAGGAAATGTTTTCCTAGCAGGTGCTATGTTCTAATTCAAACATGATTCCTTAGAGCTAAGTCTTTAGTAAATTGTAGTTCATGTGTCAGTAGTTATCACATATCTAAGAAACTTCTGGAAAAGTCTACCAACTAAGAGAGACATGATTTACTTGAACTTAGGCTGTGCAATCCAAGGATCCAAAGTAGGAATAACTTTATTCCCCAAGTGATTATATTAGTTGAAGTTCTTGGGTTCCAAGCAACAGGATCAACTCTGGCTAACTTATTCAGAAGAGGAATAATAATGGGAAGGCTAGAGAACCGGACTTGGAAGATAACAGAAACCAACTCCTCCAGGAGTCTGGATAGTACGAGGTACATGAAAGACTTCTCAGGATGCTGCTCTAAACTGTTCTTTTCCTTTCTTCCACACAAAGTTCAAAGTATTGAGAGAGACAGTCCAATTGAGCAACTTTGGTTCCTGGGTCACCATTTGGTTAGCGGAGGACAGAGCTTCTTGTTTCATGGCTCCAGGATTGCACACATGGAGGCTGCAATTTCCTGAAAGAAAACCAGGAAAATGGAGGCTGGCAGACTAAAAAACAAAATATATACCCTATGGTAACCAATGAAAACATTTCTTCTGCCTCAAATAGCTCCTGTTGTTTGGGACCCTAAGAGAGCGGACTCAGTGGGTCTGGGTTGGGGCTTGAGAACCTTTTCTCTCTTTTTAGGCTCTCCAGCTAGGGTTAATAAATCTCTATTAACCCTGTTAATCATTCCTAGGATAACAGAGGGAAAAGTAACCCTGTTAATCATTCCTAGGATAACAGAGGGAAAAGTATTTTTTCTATGAAGTGAGTGGGAACTTCTGAGTCAGAAGTTTTGAAATTATATTATCAACATAAACATCATACTGTTCTGATTGGAAAAAAATTAAGAATGATGACACTTTAATTTCTAGTTGGTTACAAACAGTATAGCACGGTCCCAAAGTTCTTGACATCACAACTTTCATGCAGAAATATATGATAGCCCCTTTATTTTTCAGTGATTGAACTATTTTTTTCCCACAGGCTCCACCCTACTAGATGACAGAAGGAAACCAAAAGAACAATTAAATTTTAATGCTTTTCTATAATATGTTTTATTTAATAATTTAAATTGTCTCCTTAGATTCTTCATTCTCTATTTGGCTTATTAGGTAAATGCAAATTTATGCATTGTCCTCAGCTTCTTTCTAAAATGGTGTGTGAGGATATTGGGAAAAATCATCTTATGTAGCTTTATGGAGGTAGTTGGACAGCTACTTTGGAACCATTCAGTATCTTCTGGATTGCTGCAGAGTGACTGGGCTGCTCTTCTGCTGAGTCTGATAATTGCTGGAGTGCCACTGATGGCCCCTGGTCTTTTGTGAGTCATTCTTGACACCTCTTCCCCCCACTGGCATCTGTGGTGTTGGCCATTAGTCTCTAAACCTGAAGTCTATGTCAGGAGGTTGTCTATTAGTTCAGTAGTGCTCCCACTACCTCCCCATACTTTCACCAGGATATGGAGGATTTTCTGGATCTCCTGCTGTGGGGAGCAAGGATATATCATGTATCTGTCTGCCTTCTGCCTCCACCTCCATCATATTGCTCCTTTCCATGGTTGGGTGCAGAGCTTCTCCTAGGTTTGCAGTTAGGGATGCATTCCAGTAGCTCTGAGATCCTTGGACTTCAACATACTTATCAGGATATTGCTAAAATCACTGTCTGTCTTGAAGTTAGATGCTAGAGTCAGGAATGGAACCAACAGCCTTGGCATTTGCCCTTCTCAGTACTGCTCGCTTCTGGCCTGCTTAGAATGGTTTTGTTTTCAACTTCTTCCTTTTATTGTTTTGATGGGACTTCCCTTATGCAAAATGTTAGACCAATCTTGGTTCTCTAAAGGAGGAGATAAAGGAGCTTAGAAAAATCTTTTTGTTCTCTTTTTCTTCAAAGATGGGTTTTCAAGACTATTGATTTGGTGCTCAATCCCACTTTGGATAGGAAAAGCTGAATATTATTGCTGTTTTTTCCCTCTTTGCATTCTTGTTTTAACAATTATAAATCTCCCCTACGCAAACTGTCAGACATAATGGAAGGAAAGTTCATATAAGAAAATGCAAAAGAGAAAATCTCATTATTTTAAAAAGTTCCTGTTATTACAGCTCTCAAAAATGGTTATGGAATAATTCTTATCTCTGATTAATAGATATGCTTAACATAAATTCAGTACATTGTGGTTAAGTTTGGTATCACCTCCTTTGCTTAGGACATTTCTTTGAGGTAGTTGACCATTTCATATGCTACATTTCTACTCCTTTAAAAAGCTCAGAATCCTTTATGCCAGAAAAAGGAACTAAACCAGTAGAAATCCATCAGAGCATTAACAAGGTATTCTGTATGTATTTCTACCTACTCTCTCCAACCATACCTGAGAGCTGGAAGATAATTCTTACTTAAATTCTCAATGCCATGGCCAGTTCCCTTAAGGACAGCTTGCACTGGTTGAAGAGCAGCTGAAAGAGAGAGGACATAGCCTAGCAATATAATCAATTCATTTTTTACAAGGTGGGGATTGGGGAGGTCAGTCAGTGTGTCCCCAGCATCACTGAATCACCATCAACCCTCTTCTCTCAGGTATCTACTGAAAGTCATTTAGGTGCTTATTACTGTTCTCAATTTATCTCAGTTCAAAATATTGATCATCTACTAGGCAATTAGCACATCCCTAAGCATTGTGTGGAATATTTAGTAAGAACCTGGAGTTTATAACCTTGTTTGGAGTCAACTTGATATTTGAATGTATTAGAAAACAATATAAGCAAAATAAACTTTCTGTCAAGATATATAAGCCAAAAGAAATGAAAAGCATATATCCATACAAAGACTAATATACAAATGTTCATAGCAGCTTTATTTGTAATAGTTCAAAAGTTGAAATAACCTATATTAATTTTTGGTTGCTGCATAACAAATTACTCCAAACTTTAGTGGCTTAAAACAACAAATACTTATCATCTCACAGTGTCTGTGGATCAAGAATTTGGGAGCAACTTAGCTGGGTGGTTCTGCCTCTGGATCGCTTGGGAGGTTGTAGTTAACCTAATTTCAGAAGTTGTATACCATCACTTGTACTTTATTATTCACTAGAAACAAGTTGCTATATTCAGCCCACACTAGAAAGGAGGGGGAGATTAGGTTCCACTTCCTGAAGGAAGAAGTATTAAAGAATTTGTGGACATATTTTTAAAACTAAATGTCTATCAACAGGAGAATCCATAAGGAAGTTGTGGCATAAACATACAGTGGAACACTACTCAGCAACACAAAGCAATGAACTTTTGATACACACAACAACATGGATGGATCTCAAAATAATTATCCTGAGTGAAAGAAGCTAGACAAAAAAGAGAACATACTGGGTGGTTCCATTTATATAAAATTCTAAAAACTGCAGACTAAGCAATAGAGACAGAAAGCAGATCAGTGGCTGCCTGGGGACCAAGGTTGGAGGGATGGAATAATGAAGGGAAGGAAGGAAGGAAGGAGTACGAGGAAATTTTGGGGGTGATGGATATATTTATTCTTTTGATTGTGGTGACAATTTCAACATGTGTTACTATGTCAAAACTCATCAAATTTTATGCTTTAAATATTTACAGTTTATTGTATGTCATTTTTATATTAATAAAGTTGAAACAATTTTATGGTAAAGAAAAGACTTTTTTTTTCCAGTTCATATGCCAGTTACACCTCTCAGAATTTTTAGCTCCATCTCCTTATAGTCACTAAATATAATGAATAAGTCTGAGACCCTTATCCATTTTTAGCATGGAAGGAACTTATTAACCTCTTTTAATATAAGTTAACACTCTGGGGTCTCTGTGTTAATCAACTCACTTCAGGTTATTATCATTTTAAAAATACTTCTTGAAAAAAATTAACATATAAGGCCAACAATGTCCATTTTGTTTTGTGGGTTTATCCAAGCTGAAAGTAATTTCTTCTTTCACAAATGTGCTCCTTTTTTTTTTTTATCCGTTCACTAAATCACCATTCACCCAGCACCATGACCTTCAAATATCCATGACTTCTCCTTCATTGGCATCTTATTTTCCGAACTTATCCCTTACAATTCATTAATTAATTCAACAAGCATCTCTTAAGCAACTATCACATGCCCGGAACTATACTGTTGTTAGGTGTAAAGTGGTGAACAAATGTACCTGCTTCCTACCCTGACATAGCTTACATTTTAGTGGAGG
Source organism: Cabassous unicinctus (assembly GCA_029593785.1). Taxonomy (NCBI): domain Eukaryota; kingdom Metazoa; phylum Chordata; class Mammalia; order Cingulata; family Chlamyphoridae; genus Cabassous; species Cabassous unicinctus. The sequence goes on from JAQZBX010039396.1 coordinate 15,996, forward strand.
ATTAGACAATTACTCTACACATCTGGTCAACTGTATATCAGAAAAGCATCTTATATTCACTCTGTTCACCATATCCCTTGCTACTGATTCCTTTTAAATCTTCATCATGTCTTGCCTAAAGTAATTTTCTAACTGATCTCTATCTTTTTAAAAATCTTTTCAGACTAAGTTGTTCTCCAAATTGCTGGCAAACTCAGCGTTCAATAACAAAGATCTGATTATGTTTTTCTCTGATTAAAATATCTTCTGATGGATCCAAATTACCAGCTGGATGAAATCCAAATCCTTCTTGGCCTCTGCCTGCTGATGCAGCCTCAATTTCACCAACTCATCTCCCTCATTTATTCTAGCAGTACTGTACTACACAAATTTCCACACCATGCTATGTGTGCTCACTTCTGCTCTCACAGCTTCTTCTGGGAAATGAACTTTGTCTTTTCTCCACTCAGCAAATTCCCAGGTATCCTTCAAGATACTGCTCAAATGAGCATCCTTTCTAAAGAATACCTATTCATGAGCAGAATTTATCAGCCTTTCAAACTCCCATAACATCTTGTTTATTCTTGTAATTTAGCACTTATCAAGATATAGTGTAACTCAGTTTTAGGGAAGACAAAACAGTCCTGACAGCTCTCAAATAGTCCATGCACATAACATTTTCAAAGAATACCAAAATCAGATAAGGTTATTTGGTATGTAAAGCACTTAATGGATTAAGACAAAAACAAGAACCTCTGTAATCGTGTCTGAACACAAAGACAAGAATATTGTGCAAACCATAAAAATGACCAAACACCCCCATGTCCCAGCTAACATGAGTCACTGCTGCTCTTTTACCAATTACAGTACTAATTCTACTCAATTTCTCCTTCCTCATGGATAAAAAGTATTAAGATATCCCATCAAAGAATTTTCTGACAGGATCTAATCCAGAGCAAACACCTGCATCCCTGAACCCTTCCCAAAATTGCCAGACGCCAGTGCAAATCCTATAATATAATCTCTCTTAACACACTCTTTCTGAGACTCCCCTTCTGTTCCTCATGTTGTGGGATGTCCTTTGTTGCAGCAAATAATAAACAGAACCCAATTTTATTTGAAAATAAGCATATTCTTGGTGGGCAAAGTATTGACATATTTTGATATTTTTGCACAACTATGAAGACCTGGAGATCAGTGACTTTTTATTTGGCACCCTGGTATCATGACTAGATGCTGAGTTCGTGTTTGTAGGATAAAAAATGAATGTGTATTTTATGATTAAAGGCACACAATTTAACATATAGAAGAAGCTGCTTTAAGAAAACATGCTGTTTCTCATTAAAATGTTCTGCCAGTCTGCTACCGATTGAGTTGGCTTTTGCATGTGAAGGTGCTCCCGTGACTTTGATGCTAGTGCCTTTGGCCAGTTCCCACCACAGCGGAGTTTATGTGCTAGATTTTGAAGGACGATGACTTGTATTTACCTCCACAGTTCCTCACAATACTTCCTGTTCCCAGCATGCATAGCTCTACAGCCCGCCAGGTGGGGCATGCTGTTATCCTGACTATACATTACCGGAAATAAGTCACAGTAGGAAACCAGATTAGGACAGTTCAAAGTGTGGGGAAAGAGAAACTGTGAAAAACTAGAAAGAAAATTGATTTCTAACCACAGTTAGACCTCATACTTATTTTGACTTCATGGGTGATTCAAGGCATAGTTTAGTTGTCCTTTCTCTCCAGGATTTTATAGCCTTCTCAACCTTAATCTTACGGATCTTTCTGTTTTCTGCTTTAATAACATACTATTCAAAGTGGAATAAAAAGTATTAGTTCTATTCAAGGCTCTTATCTTATTTTTGTCCAATATAGCAGAGTGATTAAGAAGTCAGGTTTTTGAGTTAGAAAGACATGGTTTGGAATCCAGGATCAGTAGCTTCTTGAATGTGTGACTTTCTTAAACCACTTAATCTTTCTGAATCTCAGTTTTTTCTGAGTGAAGAATCAATAGTAAATATCCTATATGGTTGTGGTGAGGATGAAATGAGATGGCATGTACAAATGTTTCCTGGCACATAAATTACTCAAAAACTATAGCTGTTTTCATGCAATTAGCTTGCAATTACACACACTTGCATTTATAAATCCAGGGTGAAAGTTGGGTTCCATATATCATGTAGCATTAGATTATATAATACACTCTTATTTTATATATTATTATGGTAAATAATATACTATGTATATTATAGTATATAAACTATAATGTGATGGTTTATATTGCAGGATTTAGTCAAACTCGTTATTTCAATAATTTAAAAAAAACTTTGCAAAACTGTTTGTGTATATTACATCCTTCCTAAAATAAACTACTAACCTAGAAAAATAAAATAAACTCTTTATAATACCTATCACAGTGGGGATTTTAGTGATTGGACTGGATGACTTTCAAGGTTCCCCGTTGTCAGAAAGAAAACAGTGAAATTGATAAACAGCTGGACAGGCTAAGCCAAGTGGGAAAAGAAGTGAAAACTAGACTGGCCCCTGGGAGGAACAGGAATTATTATCATATCCAGCTGGTGATGACAAAAGGGAATTCAGTCGGGCTGGAAGTGTTGATGAGAATGATAGGTAACTGGTTGGTCTAAGCAGGCAGCAGCTAGTAAATCAAGAGAACGTAGGAGCACAACAGAACAAATGGGTATATGTTAAGATTTACTATTACTATTACTATCATTATTAGCTAATACTTATTAGTTCTTTTTATGTGCCAAGCCCTGTTCCGAGTTTCATTTAATTCTCCTAACACCCCAATATGATGGGTACTATTATTATCTCCATTTTATAAATGAAGAAATCGAACTAAGGACGGTCACCCAAGAAGTAATAGTAACAATATTTGTCAGGCTCATTTGGGTTGCAGGGAACAACTTAAGAACAAAATAAAGAATGCACAGGCTCACAATACTGAAAAGTCCAGGGGTAGACTCTGGGCATAGCTAGATTCAGGCGCTCAAACGATATCCTCAGGATTCAGTCCATAACTCTCTTTCAATTTTTGTAAATACTTCCTTCTTGTGTGCTTTTCATCCTCATCTTTACTCTCTTCACTTGGCTGGCAAGCTGGTTCTTAGCAACCCAATTCTTACCTTCTGTCGGCCTGGCAACCCTATCAAGAAAAGGCAGTCTGTACTGACTGCTCCAGCAGAAAAGTCCTGGGGACAGTTCTGATTGGTCAAGTGTGAGCACATGCTCATCCCTGATCTAACCACTGAGGCCATGGGATTAGGCAACTGTCAATTCTGCTATAATGTGACATATATATTCCTAAAAATCAGTGTACTATGGGAAAAAAATGGAGTTTGGGCACACTACTCAAAAACATTGTCAGTTATACAGAAACTAAAATTGAATGAACCTAATAAATGTAGTAGCACAGTTTTATACAGTTTCAATGGTTAAGAAATACATAAATACTACAATAAACATGGCATTTTACCTTGAGAAAAACCTGAAGTTTGCTTGTGGAAGTGGGTGTCAAAAGGGTTGCAGCTTGTGAGTTGTTGTGAAGTAGTGGAAGGAGGGTTAACTGAAATCAAATGGATCTTCAGAATACCAGGTGTGGGTGGGTGTGGCTTGTAATACACATGGTGAGCTGACATATATGGATGTTTGAGGTATGTGCATTCTGTGTATCCTACTCAGATGGATTCAGCTGGGTGCAGTTTTTGCATTCACCTAGTATTTCTTGCAGATAAAGTTACAGAAAAGTAAATGCAAAATTTGCATTCTGCTCAAATTGTTCCCTAATTTTCAGCTGCCTTGGAACACATTTGCATTTTCAAAACATAGCAGAGCTGATTATACCCTATTGCTTCCATCCCTGTGACTAAGGACTGGGTGGAATTAGGATTACCTTAACCCCAAGGAATGTATTCTTCACATGAAGGAGTAGTTGCTTCTTTGTGGCTGCTGGGCCAGATTAGGCCAGGAAGAGTTTTGCTTGAACTTCACGCTTTTAAATTTTTTCAGTTAAATGTCTTTTAGCTGGGATATATACTCTTCAGTTTGCCACTTGTACCTATGTGTTGTATTCATTTGCATTACTTGCCTTGCCCTGAATGCATATGATAGTGAGACACCTGGACTAAATGATACTAAATGACATGAAATATACAATGTGCATGAAAAACAGGAAAACTGTAAGCAAAGTACCCTTTTAGAAAGGAGAGAAACAGGGAGCAACACACATGATTCAGGTTAAGTGTTGCACCACATTCTGATGGACAGTGTCCCATGCTTCAAAGGCTCTATGCTACAGCAGCGAGGGAATTAAATGGCCATTTTAGGAGGCTCTCTTTTATTCTTTGTCCTCCTTAGCTGTATCTTAGTACCACATTGGGAGGCCTTTCCATTTAGAGGCTGTGCCACTTTTGCAGCCCATTTCCTGTTGGTACGAGTTTTTGAGTATTACTTACCTATTGCTGTATAACAATTTACCGCAAATCTCAGTTGCTTCAACGAGGAACATTTATTATCTTACAATTTCTGTGGATCAAGAATTCCAGAGCAGTTTATCTGAGTGGATCTGACTTAAGGTTTGACATGAGGTTGCCAGGGTTACTGTCATCTGAAGGCTTGATTGAGAGAGGAGCCATCTCCATGATGACTTGTTCACAGGGATCTTGGGGCCTATCCATAGGCTGCCGCATGTCTCAAGACATGGTAGCTAACTCCCCCCAAAGGGAGCATCCAAGAAAGAGCAAAAGTAGTCACAGTGCCTGTTATGACCCATACAACCCACGCTCCAGGAGATGGAAATTAGACTCCATCTATTGAAGTATCAAAGAATTTGTGGGCATGTATTCAAACCACCACCTAGGGCTTAAGGGTTGGGCAGTAACAGGCCTCTGTTTGCAGAGTTTGGAATATCTTTTGCTATACCATTTCTATAGAAATCCCAGTTGGCTGCCAGCTGAATTGGTTTCTAGAATGTCATGGGCTGCTAGTAACCTTTGAGATTTTATCCACTTTTAGCTATAGCCCTGGTCTCTGGACTCCAACCTTGAAGTTTTTTACTTTTAACCACTACTTCAGAATGCTGTCCATCTGCCTTAACTTTTAGGTTAATTGATCATATCTTGGTTACTGACTCAGAAAGTGAAACCATGGATTGGGCATAGAGGTAGGACTAATCTGCCCTGGGCTCTCAGGCTGCATCTCATTCAATTATGCTTTACAAGCCAGGTCATTAAGTCAGTTGGGGAATAAGCTCTCAGCAGACGGTATCTGGGAAAGGATGACAACAACAGATTGCTCCAAATTCTTTTGCTCCTGCTGGGTTTTAGGCTTATTTCCTGCTGTGTTTCCAGGATTTTTGTTTTTGCTCTGCTCTCTTTAGTCTAGATCGGTATCAAAGGCTGGGTTCTTTGGGTGGTAGACACTAAGACGGAGTTAGGATTCTAAAAGTTTTATTTAGGAGTAACACCTGTGAAAGAAAAAGGGAGGAAGCGGGATTGGGCAGAAAGAGTCAACAGACCATGGTGCAGACCTGACACTTCTGCCAGCCCAGTGAGGAACTCCAGAGAAAATATCTCCTGTTTGATGGCTCCCTTATTGAGCAGAAATGGTTAGATCCTTGGATATTGGGTTTCTCGGTCATTTGCTGGGGTCTGCTCAAAGAGTGTGACCTTGGCCTGCAGGCTGAGGTGCTAACAGCTGAATAATATCAGATAAACACACTCCTGGCAGGTGGGTAGCAAGTCCTTTCACAAACGGGGATTTTTCTTTTTTAGAACATGTTAAATTTTTAATCCTTTCTTTACAGGTACCTAGACCACTTTTAATTAAGAAAACTGTAGAAAGTTAGTAACTGCCACAAGCGGATGCCAGGTGGTGGCACGAGTCAGTTTTTCATAGCCCTGCTTTGAGGGGTGTCTGAATGCACTGCTCGGTGTCTCTGGCTGGCTTCAGTTGCGGCAGATTTTAGTCCGCAGGTCGCTTTTCCCATATTTCTCTGTAAACTCTTCGGTGTTCTTAAAGAATTTTTTAAATGGTCCTTAGGGTATTATTCAGCTAGGTCAGCCCGAAGGGGTTGTTCGAGTGGTAGATGTTTTAAATGTGATCTCCGGTGGTTTGAATGGGTACTCTGCTGAAAAGCTGATTTCGATTCTGAAGGCCCCTTTATCATAGGGAAGGTTGTCAGGAACAAAAAGCCCTTGCCAAGTCAAAAAATTAGGTTCATCAACTTGGATGTTACAGAAGTTTTTCATTCCATATTTGCGGATTTCTTCAAGCTCCTTCATCAGCCTCCTGCTGGCCGCCATCTTGGATCTGGTGCTGCTGCTTCCCCCACAAATGCGGATTGGAACAGCACGTTTCTATGCCTGCCACATTCTACACGGATCACTTCTTCATACGTGTTCATCGAGCAGCTCCTCTAGGGGTCTGGTGAGGCATACTTCTTGAGGAGGAACTTAGAAGAGGGAGATTAGTGGGACAAACTCCAGCCTATCACTGCAGTTAGTTTCAGGGCTGCAACTAATATTCAGTGACTCCTTCATGCACTATCCATTCTAAGTTCCTCACCCTTAACGACCTCTTGTTGGTCTCAGAGGTTTACATGAGGATACTGAGCCCTTGTTAATGATCCCCTTCTCAGTCTGATGTTGTTGTATTTGTCCATTCACAGTCACAATTGGGCAAAGGAGTGAGGCATCCAAGTAGATAACTTGATTTCCACACATATTCTTCTCTGTCTGCAGTGCTGCGCCTCCTGCTCATCTACATTTGTACACATATGGAAAATAGTTATGATAATTATTTTAATGTCCATGTACACTAATTCTATCATCTATGTCATTTCTAGTTCCATTTTGATTGATTAATATTTCTACTTGTTAAGGTTCCTATTTTCCTGCTTATTTGAATGTCTGACAATATTTATTTATTATTTATTACTTATTTATTTACTTACTTACTCATTCAAACGCTCCCCCTCCCTGATCTCTCCTTCCCCAGTAACCTCTAATCTGCTTTCTATCTGTACAAATTGGCTATTTCCAGTCATCTGGTATCA
>JAQZBX010039397.1:0-23036 GCA_029593785.1 Cabassous unicinctus
TGGTTTGGAAAATATCTTTGGAATGTATTCATTCTGTAATTTAGGGGATAATTCCTGAGAATAGCTGGCCACAAGCCAACATCAACAGCCAGTGAGAGGGGCCACGGGACAGTGCCCTGACCTGAGGCCCCAAACGCTACACTGGAGGATTCCGTGACATCTCCGGGCCAGATTGCCACCGTCAGGCCCCGCCCTTGCAGCGCACACCTTTCCGCAGGTTTATTCAACTCTCAGCACTGTGTAGCCATCAGCAGCCCCAGCTGACTCTGCTTCCTCCTTCAATCCCCTAGCCTCAAGGAATAAAAAGAAGCACCTTGCAGGGGAGCAGGTGTAGCTCAGTTGACTGAGCCTGCTTCCCATGTACGAGGTCCTGGCTTCAATCCCCAGTGCCTCCTAAAAAATAAACAAAACAAAAAAAGGCTTCTTGCAAAATGCAGATGCCTGCTTGGAGCCCTTAGTGGTTGAGGACCTAAGATTCGCGTTATGTGTGTTGCAAGAGGAATTTGCCCTAAAAGCTACAAAAAGCAAACTGTTTCCAGGCTCCCTTAGCTAAAACCCATTAAATCCGTGACGCCCGCAGGAGCGTTTCTTGAACTAGCCTCGCAGATGGTCAGGAAGGACTTCTGGTTTACATCTCCTTCTGCACGGACGCGGGGTCCCCCAGGGTTCTGCCAGGGCTCTCTGTGGGGCGCAATTCTTGGGAACTGCGTAAGGGGCGGCGAGATCTCAGTGTTCTGTAACGTTCCCTCCCCCAGGTCCTGGTTCAGCCTGACATGGCTTAGCTTGGGTTAGCAGATGGATCAAAGTTCAAAGTGCTCTGGATGTAGAATGCTAATGGAGTTTATTTCTTTAAATTTTCTGTAAAATGAACTGGAAGGAAACGAGTTCCATCTGTAAGATATTCATCTTTTGGCAGGATCTCCTCTGGAGCCTCTGGTTGTTTGTAAATTGCTCCTTGGTACCTACTCGCAGATTTGTGCCTGGGCAATTGTATTGCAGAGAAGAAATTACTTTGCAAATCCGGTTCTCAGACAATAAAAGATGTTTTAAAAGCCTCCCGCTGCACATTTTGAAAGATTGTTGATATGAGCATGGGAATATATTTAATCTCTCTTAAATCTTAAAGACTGTAACACTCACATGTTGGTTTTTTTTTTTCCCTGCTTCTTTTTAAGAGAAAGGTGATGCTGAGCCAGAGAGTCCAGACAATGGTACATCAAATACATCGTAAGTCTCTTCGTGTTTCTATTAGAAATTGCTATCGTTTAGTATGCCTTAGGCTATGAAGCAGGGAAGTGTCTTGTAATAGTAACAGCAATGCAAGGAAGCCCGTGGTTCTGTTCCAGCGCTCGCTTTGGGATGGAGATGCATTTTGAGCTCGCTCTTATGCTTTGGCATTGGGAGTTCGGAGTGATCTTGAAAACTCAAAAGTTCTTTATTATGAAAGTAGAACTGTAATGAGATTTGAGGGCAGCTCTTGGGGGAAGGAAGGAAGGAAACCTCTTAGAATTCAGTGCTGTTATAATAATAGAACTTTTCACACCTACTGGGAGATATTCCATCACACATGCCTGTGAAGTTCCAGAGTCATTTTGGAAACCTGCCACCTGCATCCTCACCTCTGAATTACATGAAAAATACCTTTATAGATATCTCTGGAATCTCAAGAGTGTGTTGATGTTTTTTGATTAACAACAGCAGTTTTAAAACACTTGGAAAACGTTTGTCCCTTACTCTGTTTTTCCTCTCAATATTCAAAGAATCCAAATAAGTTTTTATTGATGAATTTGATGCCAAATTGATATACCAAAGTTTAAATATGATAATTCACAGGTTAGCAAATGACTTTATTTTAGCTCCAGAGGAATCAGTAACAGGTTTGCTCCTCAAAAATCTTTATTTTTATCTCTTCTGAGGAGTGAGATAATTTTGCTCATTATAAAAGAGCTTTGTGAATTTATCCAGGATTTTTATTACCAAGCATTTAAAGTGCTATTTATTAGAAATCACTGTTTGTGATATTATTGAGTGTCTTATTTTGTCCAAGGTCTCTTTCTCAGTCTAGAAAGATCCTTTAGCTTACATCCAATGGCTCTATATTTCATAAGGAACATAATTATAATATGTTTGGCCTTTTAAAGATATTATCCTGAAGGTTCTAAATTGTTCCATTGTCCTGGCTTCCGATGATATCGTGAATGTGACTGGTCTGATATGGTTAAAATAATTACTAATTCTTAAATTTTTGCATGTTGCAAAATATAGTGGGAAAAGGGTTTTAATGCCATCTGGAGGCATTCTAGAGAACTGAAAAGGGTAGAACCATTGAAAAAATTCAGTTATTTTGAGTAATATGAGACTAAGAATTTATGCTACTAGAATGTAAGCTATTTGAGGGTTAACTGATACAGTTTTTAACCAGTTATTTTATAAAATTGTTATTTGTTATACATTTTTCCAATTTTTAATAATAAAATTATTTTAAAGATAGACCAAGGAAAATACAGAATGTGTTGGAAAACAGCTAGCATCTTACAATTAATTTTACATATTTTGAAATTGCATTCAGTAAACAACAATTTTGTAAATGCAGTTAGATGTGCTATTACAGTTCTCTTTCCCTTATGCATTTCTAAAAAAGTCTATTCCAAAAGGAATTGGTTTCCATAATCCATCAATTATTTCTTAAAACATAGATAAGAATAAGTTTGTTGTCTGGGGAATTACTTTTAAGCCCTTGGGAGATATGAGGATGACGGCAGGGGGACACATCAGCCCACATCCCTGCCTCTTTGGGCAGAGCAGATCCTTTGTCACCTGCCTCACAGCCTGCCTCTTTACCTAGAAAGAACAGAAATAAAGAACACTGGAGGTTGCAAGAACGTCCGTTAAAAGCGGAGAGTTCTGAAGTTTAGCCTCCTAAAGAGCCCTCTGACAGTGATTCTATTATAATTTAGCAAGAGCAACAAAATCTTATGAATAAAAGTGAGGGCTCAGAGTGCCTTAGATTTGTGTCATACTTCATTTGAGCTTTATTTCAGTAAGCAGGTAGTTAGGGCGAGGACAATATTGCCATTGAGATAAGGAATCTGAGAATCAGAAAGATCACTCGACTTAAGGGATAAAAATAGGATATAAATCTTCCAATATTTTGCTTTTTTCCTATTTATCATTCTGAGGCGTGATAAATGTCAGAGACAAAGCAAAGCCACATGTCAGAATCAAGTAGAAAAACTGGGGTCAGGTGTCCCTTGTTAAGTGGTAAGGGCCAAAGCGATGAGAATGATTCTTCAGGTGGGAAGAACCCAAAGCATACTGAGGCCAGGAAATAGAGCAAGGGGACAAAGCCTTAGGAAAACAAACCGAGAACTGGGGACTCCTTAGGAGCTGAAGGGGTAGGCAGAGCAAAGGAAACTGGATAAGCCCCCAAGACACTAGGAAAAGCGCCTCCTTCATATTGGTGGGATAGACTTATCTTCAGGAAGACCTCCACGTCAGTCCAATTCCATGAACCTGTGAGTCAACAAAAGCCATTTTATGAACTTAAATTTTAGTATAAAGTTGGGATTCTCCAGAGGGAAGAACATTTCCTGAACAAGAATCTCTTTCCTCAATACCTTCTTTTAAAAGCAGGAGGTTAATCTTTGTAGGTTTTAGACCAGTGGTTTTTAAACTTTTCGGTTCCATGGACCCTTTTGCCAATCAAGAGAAAACCACGGACCCCTTCTCAGAATGTAGCGGCAGATGGTTTATGTCACTCAACTAGCATCGGGTCTAACAGCTACTATAATTTCGAGGTATGGATGAGCGTAAGCGATTTTTCGCGATGTGCAACACCTGTGATGTGATATGAAATGAATACTACTGTAATTTATTGCACACATTTGTAAGTGAAGGAAATGCTAGATTTCAGTTGGAGGTCAGAGAAAATAAAGATAATAAGTTGATTTTTTTTTTTCAATTTAAGTTCACAGACCCCCTGAAATATTTCCACAGACCCCTTGGGGATCCATGGGCCCCTGGTTAAGAACCCCTGTTTTAGACTTTCTTTGCCTGGTGGGACAGAATAGTTTTGGGTAACACGTGAAGATCTCTTCAGGATATGTTATTTCATGATCCTATGAGTACTCGTAAAGATGAAATCTATTCTTAACACCAAAAAAGGTAATTAGGATTTCTGGGACAGAGTTCCAGTTCTGATAATGATGAAATAGCTTGCATTGGACTAACTTTCCCATAGCTAACTACTATAAACTGTGAACAAAATACTTTTTAAAAACGATGTGAAAGCATCAGAGGATGACTAAAGGAGGCAGACACTCTAGGGAGTTTGATCCTTGAAAGAAGAGAATTGGACTGGGAAAGATCTGTGTTCATACAGCTTCTCCCCTGAGGGCACTCCCCAGTCCACAAAAAGCAACTGGAATTCAAGCAGAGAGTCACAATTTTATTGGCTTAAGGTGTCAGAGGATGGAGTAAACAGGCTTCCAGGGTGGCTGGGAAATAAGGGAGGAAATCCTAGGAGGGAGTCGGAGCAGAGCCCCAGTTCTCTATATGAACCCTGCACCCCCCAATCCTTGGCTAATCCCTAAACTGCGGTGTGGGGAGAGGCCAATGAGCCCAGTGGAAAGCAATAGCTAGAAAGCTGAAAAGACTGAGCAGAGCTGTCACCCGCTGGTGGGGAGGCAGAATTTGGAGCTCGGGTTCCACTCAAGTTAGAGGAGCTTGGTTAACACCTGGGGCTTTCTATTAAAACTCTTAGGAGTAAAGACTATGAACCAGAACTGAAGATTCACCTAAAACTAAGGGCAAAACAACAATAGGCTCCCCTTAACAAAGTATAACACTAAGCAGTTACAAGTTCAAGGTGATCAGCTAGTAATTTAACTGCCTGATAGAACAAACAAGCAGGCAAACAACATCATTTAAAGGAAGAAAACAGATTCTAGAGTCTCTATAACATATCATTTATAATACCCATTATCTAATAATGGATTAAAAGACATAACAAAATAAGAAAATGTGATCCATTTTCAGTAGAAAAATCAGTCACAATAAAAGGCCCTGGGGTGACCTACATATTAGAATTTTCAAGCAAGAACTTTAAAGAATCTATGACAATATGGTCAAGTATATCAAGGAAAATATGGACATAATGATTAAATAGAAGGGAAATCTCAGCACAAAGAACCAAATGAAAATAATGAAACTTTAAAAATTATAATATTTGAAATGAAAAATTCATTGAATGGCCTAAGATGTAAAGTGAAGGTAGCTAAATAGTCAATGAGACAATACTCTTTCATGATTTGTTAACAAATGTTTCACAACAATACAGGGTGTGTTTGTGGGCGGGTGATGTGCTGGAGCCCTGTATGATGTTATGCAAGTTTGTTTTGTAAGATCACGTTGTTTACTGAACACTTATAGTATATTTTTGTTCATGTATGAATGATATACTTCAATAAATTGTTTTTAAAAAAAGAGTCAATGAAAAGTTAGATCAATAAGAATTATCCAATGTGAAGAATAGTGAGAATAAAAATTAAAAACAATAACTGAACCTCAGTGAATTGAGATAATATTGATCAGTGTAATATGCATGTAATAGGTAACCTAAAAGGAGAAAAGAGAGAGAATAGGTAAAAAATATGTATTTGAAAAAAATAATAGTTAAAACCTTCTCAAACCTGGTGAAAAACACTAAAGATAGATCCAAGAAGCTCGTCAAACCCCAAGCAGGAGAAATATAAGTAGAGCCACACCTTGGCATATTATAGTCAAATTCCTGAAAATGAAAGATAGAGAATTTTGAAAGTGTCCAGAGAAAACAACACATTTACACATCATTATGCATTGGCATAATTCAATACCCATTGATGATTTAAAAAGGAAAAACAATCTCACCAAACTAGGACTAGAAGCGAACTCCTTCAATCTGATAAAAGATATCTACCAAAAAAGGATACTAGCATCATATTTAATGGCAAAACACTTTCTTTCTAACATTGGGAACATAACAGTGAGGTCCCCTCTTACCACCTCTAGTCAACTTTGTACTGGAGGACCTAGTCAGTACAGTAAAGCAAGAAAAGGAAATAATAGATATAGAGATTGAAAAATATGATTGTTTTATGGAGAAAATCCTAAGAAATCTAAAAAACTAGTAGAATCACTAAGTGAATTTAGTAAGGTTAATATACAAAAATCAATTGTATTTCTACTTATTAGCAATAGCCAATTGGAAAATTAAATCTAAAAAGCAATTCCATTTACCATAACATCAAAAAACATAAAATACTTTAATAAATTTAACAAAAGACATGTAAGACCTGCCCAGTGAAAAATAAAATATTGAAGAGAGAAATTAAAGAAGACCTAAATGAATGGAGAGATATATCGTGTTCATGGATTGGAAGATTCAATAATGTTAATATGTCAGTACTTCTCATATAGAGATTTAAAACAATTGCTATTAAAAAACAAGCATATCAAAAATAAATTAATAAATTAAAAAAAACAAGCAAGGGAAGTGGATGTGGCTCAAGCAGTTGGGTGCCTGCCTACCACATAGGAGTGTCCCAGGTTCTGTTCCTGGTGCCTCTGAAAGAAGATGAGCAAGACAGTGAACTGACACTACGGGTTGGCATCACGAGCTGATGAACGAGATGATGCAACAAGGAGACACAACAAGGAAACATGAGAGACACAACAAGCAGGGAGCGGAGGTGGCTCAAGCGATTGGGCACCTCCCTCCCACATGGATGGTCCCAGGTTCGGTTCCCAGTGCCTCCTAAAAAGAATACGAGCAGACACAGAGAGCAGACAGTAAGCACAAACAACGAGAGGGGGTGGAAAAATAAATAAAATAAATCTTTTTCTAAAAAAAAAGGCCAGCAGGACTTTTTTGTAGAAATTGGTTCTAAAATTTTTATAGAAAAACAAAGGACCTAGAATAGTCATAACAAACTCAAAAAACAAACTCAGAGGCCTTACGCTACCTGATTTCAAGATTTATTATCAAACTAAATTAAGGTAGGGTGGTATTAACGTAAGGATAGGAAAATAGATCAATGAAACAAAATAGAGGCGAGAATTAGACCTGCGGAAAGGTACCAGGCAATCCAGCGGGAAGTGCCAAACTTGTCAACAAACTCTGCTGGAACAACTACTGGGAATTAAAACGCACATCAAACCACATGTACTTGAGATGCCTCATAAACTTCAATGTGTGATCTAAAACGATGACGTGTCTAGAGGAGAACGTCAGAGAATATCTTCACGCCCTGGGGATAGGCAAAGATTTCTCACAGACATCATGAAAACACTCAACATAAAAGGAAATCTTGGAGAGGCGGACTTCAGCAAAATGGAAAAACTGGGGGAATATATTTGCAATAAATAATCTGATAAAGAATTTGTATCCAGAATATATGTAGAACCCTGACAATTCAAAAACCAAACGATAACCACATTTTTTAAATGGGCAAAAGCCTTGACCAGGGACTTCACAAAAGAAGATATTCAAATGGCCGGTAAGTGAAGAAAAGCCCATTAGACTAATAACATTCCTCATCAGGGAAATGCAGATTAAAACCATGATGAGATACTACTACGCACTCACTAGAAAAGTAAAAATCCAAGACTGACAATACCAAATGGTGGCAAGGATGTGGAGCAGTTGGAATCTCATGCATTGTTGGTGAAAGTGTAACATTGTATAACCATTTTTAAAAACCGTTTCTTATAAAGTTCATACTGAGTATATGACCCAGCAATTCCATCCCTAGGCATTAGTACAAGAAAAATGAAAAACCTAAGTACAAAAATGTGTGTGCAAGAATACGCAGCTTTATTCCTAATAGCCAAAAACTGAAAACCACTCGAATGTCCTTTGGTGAATGGATAAACAGTTGTGGTATATCATAAAGGAGAATGCTTCTAATCGGTAAAAAGGAACAAACTGCTCAGACACACAGTAATATAGATGAATCACAGAAGTATTATGTTAAGCAGAAGAAGCCAGACACAAAGGGGTGTGTACTGTATAATCTGCTTTATTTGAAGTGCACGGAACAGTCGTAACGGATCTGTGGAGACAGAAATCACAGCAGGGCTTGCTAGGAAGGGGTGGGCATCGACTGGAAGAGGGCGTGACGGGTCTTTCTGGGCTGATGGGAGGATTCTGATTCTTAACTTACGGTATGTAACAAGGATGTACATATCCAAACTCGCTGAATTTTATACTTAAGATCTGTGCATTTCTCTGTTTGGAAATTTACTTCAATTGAAAAATTTTACACACACATATGTAGGATAAAAATATTTATGTATGACAGCTTTTCTACCTGATGATAAGAATAATAGGTCTGTTTTGAGCACTCACCTTGATCAGGTACTAGACTTAGCACTTGACATGTTTTTATTTTTGAATCCTTACAACAATTCGTTTGATTTACTCCCTAATCCTTATAATAACCCAGTAATGTCGCCCATTTTATAGGCAAAGCCAGGCTAATTAACATGCCTGCATTTATATAGTTTGATCAGTACCGTGGAAGCCAAACTTTTAGCAATGTCTGGTTCTGCTGCTATCTCAGAGCAACTGGGTGGTTCCCCCCTGAGACGAGAGTCATCGCCTGAAGAGCAGATAATTGAGGCCGTGCCTGAATGGAGGAGCCGGCCAGGATCCTGCCAGACTGTCACCTGCACTAGAAAAATTATAGGAATGTTGAGTAAATGGAGATTTCCAAGATTCTGTGGAGGCTATCAGTGCTTGTTTAATCCAGATTTGCCAACCGATGACAGTTCTCAGAGAGTTAGCACAAGTATGTAGAAAAATCCCAAAGGGATTTTTTGTAAATGACATTTGTAAATGACCCTCAAGGGAACAAAGTAACTGTCGCCCTAAAAAAGGAATGAAACCTTTAAATGGCCTTCATATGTTTAAGGGACGGGATCAAACACAAAGCATTGTACTCTTAGGAGAAAAAAAAATAGAATGAGGCAGGAGAATGGCCAACCCAATTGTGTGGACTTGGAAATCCTTACAAGCTCAAACTGAATTAGCGTAACCCCTGCCGTGTTCCTTCTTCACAAACGAACACAAACGTTGGAATTAAGGTGTGTAAAGTACAGGTTACCTAAGAGGTCCTCAATAAATTGCTGCTATTGTTATCCTAACATGATTCATGACTTACAGCTAGAAAACAACCCTGCAGTAGGTACTGATCAGGGCTTTCTTAGAATGTCAATCACTCCTTTCTTAAAAAGCAATAGGAAATGTAGAAAGGGTTAAAAGTAGTAAAAGCAGGAGCTAGAAGTTACTAGAAAGGTTGCAAGGCTCTTGTAGTGAAGCGCCAGTGGACTTCAGAGGTGTCAACCAAGGAGTTCTTGCTAAGAATCCCCAGGGGCTGGGACCACGGGGTGGGGAGCATACGTGTGTGTGTGTGTGTGTGTGTGTGTGTGTGTGTGTGTGAGTGATGTATGGTTCTGCACCCCTCCAGGGTGAAAAATGCATTGCCTGAGGGAGGCTAACGATTTCACCTCCTTACTGATTTCTGTTTGTTATTGTTATTATGCAAACTATTTCACATTCAAAAAAATAAAATAACAGAAAAAGGTAGCTCAACAAGTTATGGAAGCACTATTTCTAAAAAGTTTTGTCCAGGCACTTTTATCTCATCTAATTCCAACTACTAACTCGTTTGTTCCTCTAATGTTCAGAAAGATACACAGATGAACGCAGATTAGTTAAATGACACAGTCAAGATCTCCTTATTAATGAAGAAAAAAATGCTTATATTCATATCTCACAAACCCATGTCCTTTTTCTGAGCTTTAGCAATTAATATAGTACCAACTTTGCTTTTGCTACAAAAACATTACTATGTTTTTGTTAACTATCGTCCATAAATTACATTGTATTTTTCCCATGTATCACCCCATTTTTAACACCTTGTCGTAGAACATTCCTGGATTTATACTGTTAGCCACAATCCTCATCTACTGCCACGATCATTGTCATGCATTCCCTATATCATCCTCCAGCTGTCCTCCAACTAACATTAATCTCCCTAAACTACCCATTCTGGCTACAATCACATCCATAAATCAAGTGCTTGTTACATTCATTGTAATGTGTTACCATCAAGTCCACATTTGGTGGGAGATGGAAAGTGGGATGAGAAGGGGAGACGATGCTAGATGCATATAGAATGTTTAATAAGGTCAGATGCAAATTGTGGTAATGACTGGCGTCTGTTTCAAAATAGGATATTCTTGGTGGGACAGATTGGTTCTAGACCATGCCCAAAGGTCCTTTCCGAGTGTGTGATGGGTATTGCATGCCTCGTTTATAAAGATGAAGGTGCCACATGTTCATTTCAATGAGAAGCACTCGTTAGAAATTTCTTATGCCCTTTGTATAGCTATCTTAGAAAGTGTTCAATGTGGAGGAAAAATACAAAGGAGCAATTAGGAGTTAGGCATATGAAGAAATCCATCACATATGTGCACTTAGTAGTAAGGTTACACAAACTGGCCATGTGGAATAGGTTCTGGAAGTTGAGAGATCAAAGTCAATTTAAGAATTGTTACCGAAAGATGTGGTTTTTTTTTCGGGGAAACTTGAAACTCCCTGATATTTATTTTGACCATAATAATCCATGTCCACAATGATGAACTGTGGCTGATCTACTAGTCTATGAGGGTTCAGTCCCCAGAGACCTCCTTTCCGTACCTGTTTAAGTGATTTTCCATGGTCATGTCTGCTAAGAAAATTAGAAACTTAGACTGTAGCCTTTGCCCAGAGAGTCTGCCAGATCTTGCCTCTCCAACTCTTAGACACCAAGAATAAAAAATGAGATAGGAAGGGCGCTTCGGGATCTTTGGAGCCCTCGTTATGTAGCTGCATAGATTAGATTGGAAACGAGGGGCACGGCTTATCAATGCACAAAGAACGACTCAGACTCCCTGCTCGGGTACCAGCGGTCAGCGCTGGCTTGAAGAACTTGTTGAAGAATAGATGGGGAGGCAGTTATGTCAGTTTTACCTGAAAAAGGAAAACGGAAGTTACTGTTGTATTTGCCAGACTCTCAGATTAAAACACTAACCAGACCCAAGAAGTAGACTGGAAATCATGTCGTCACCAAACGAGATAAAAAATGTCATCTTCCGTGTTCTTATGCCGCACCTGAAGGCGCATGGTCCCAGAAGTACTGCAAGAGATCCTCGCACAAACTTAGGGAGCCTGTTCCCTGTCCCTCAGAGGCTCACACCTCTTTCCCTACTCCAGGCTCCATCCAAATCCACCTCTCCCCACAGTGTCACCTAGGCCAGGCTTCTCCAGCTTTTTGAACATGTAAAAATACATTTTACATCGCAGCCCACAAGGGCGTGAGGACGGAATCAGAAGTGCCGTGGGACATTACCTAGCCCTCCTCTGAAATTTTCTGTTCTGCTGTCATATTTTTAAATGCAGGTTGCCGCCACGTAAATGCATTTTTATCACCCCACTGTCCACAAAATATCGATATAGATTACTGACCAACTAACGAGATACTTTTGTGCCAAAGGAGTGAGGAAGGAAAAGGCAATGACACGCATTGAGCTCCGCCACGGTCTCAGTGCTTTGTGGAAATGATCTTATCAGTCCTTCCCAATGGCCTTGAAAGGTGGGTTTTTCTTTCCCCATTTTATTGATGAGGAAACCAAGGCTCCAAGAGTTAAGAAACTGGCCCAAAGGTTTGCAGCCAGTGATTGAGTCTGTCCCCACGCCCATCTCTCTTTCCACTCCCGCCATCTGTCTTCTCTCTGGCCCGTATGGCCGGGACCGACTGGGTTACCTGGCTTCCTGCATGCGAGCAGAGCCCGGGAAAGTGCTCACGCAGAGGACTGGCACTTCTGAAGACTTGAGGACCCATTCTCAGCCTAAGGGATAGGTCTCTAGGGTGGAAGCTATGGGAGAAAGCAAAGGCTTGTCAATGGCCCCCTTCTCCCGTGTGGAGCTGTTTGATCATCTGTGACAAGTGGACCAGGTCTCTAGAAGTGAGTTTGACACCTTTGCAGCGAGCGGTTCAGTCCACAGAGCTTTTAACTACAAGCTTTCACTGCTCTGTATTCACTATGCCTTTAGCAGATGGCAGAGTTCTTCTGAGGATTTGCTGGGGCCCTGGGTTTGTGTGGATCGTATTATCATATTTATTGATTGCCTGTTGGACTGCCAGGCACTAACAGACTGGCAAAGCTTCCTCCAAATATTATCTTTCATAAAGCCTCTTCATGCTCTTTTGTTGAAGCCTCACACAGCATTTAAACATAATATTTATTCAATAAAATGTTAGTATTAATAAATGAACACAGAATAACACAAAGGATGATGAGAATGCACATGCTGTGCATTTTATGCATCTTCTTTCAGAAATACCATTAGCTATATTTGTTCATTCCCTTTTGATTCTAATTAAGATGTAAACCATCAAAATGCAGAGCTCTCATTTTTGCAAAGTGAATTACACCCCTCCCAGGTCACAGGCTTTCCTCCCACCCCCAGGCCACGATGGCTCATACTTTCTCAAGCAGCCTGGCACTGAAATGAGTCTTTCCATGCAGTGAATGCCTGTTTAGTGCCAGGCCCTCTACTACCAGGCACATTGTCTTATTTAATCCTCACAGTAGTCCAACGAGGTGTATTATTATCCTCATTTTACAGAAGAGAAAAATGAAGTCTCAGGGAGGGAAATTGGCTTGTGTTGGTCTCACGGCTGGCAGTGGCAGAGCTGAGGTTCTGGCTAGGTCTGCCTGGCCCCAAGGAGGCACAGCTTTCCATCTGTGGCCTGGCCCAGATAGCACATGAGATGAAGAGGTAGCTAAGGAGTGCATCTCCGTCTCTGAGCACAGGGGCCATTGTTTCCCTAAAAGCCCTTATATCTGCCCTCCCTCCAGATTGTCAAGAAAATTGTGTCTCAAGGAGCCTTTGAGGAGGCTGTGGAGAGAAGAGGTAGAGGACGTCTGCTTCTGGGCACCGATGAATGTAATGTTTCTGCACAAAGACGGGGGTCTTGGAAATAGCAGGGGCTGGAGTCTGGGATTCCTCTAGCAAACCAAGTGGCTGGCAGAAGCGAAGCGCCAGCTGCCCAGCCCTGCTCCACCTGCTCGCCTCAGGGGGCCTTCTGTGGTATCAGAGAATATTTGGTAAAGCAGTCGCACACAATTCCACCAAAGCATGTAAAATATTTTAGCCTCTGTCTCCAAGAGTCTACCACAGAGAATTCCACTCCACTTTTAGCTTCTTATGTGACTGAAATACACAAAGAAAAGGGGAAGGTAAGGCTAATGGACAGGGACCAACATTTCACACACCCTTGGATATCGAAAAGGCCATTCCTTTTTTTTTATTTTTTGAAAATGAGGACCCCATGAGACGTAAAGCACTTGGCTAATATCATGATAAAGAAATAACAAATACTGCGCATTAACTGTGTGCGGCCCCTGCACCGAGTGCTTTCTATGAAGAGGATAACTGTAACATTGGAGTCAATGATGCAGGGACCACCCGTGTAACCCAAAATAGAGGGACATCCTGTGGATGAATAACTCCTTCAACTCAGAAAAGCAGACCTGGAAAAGCGTCACAGATAAAGAAGCCGACGCTGGGAGGGCTCACGCAGGCAGTTGTGGTGGAGCCGGGATATTCGCCCAGCGTTTCCAGCTGGAAAGCACACTCTTCGGCCCTGCCTCAGACTGCAGACTCGTGGGCTGTGTCATCGTAGATCTGGCACTGCTGGACTCCATTGCTTGTTAAAAACACAAATAAACGAATCAAGTTCAAAGTGACCAGATGGCAGGAAACCCAGTAACTCAGGAGTATTTCATTTGAAAGTCTGCTTAAACCCTAAAGCTAAAGGATTGCATAATTGGCTTCTGGGGGTAGGGAGAGAACAAGTGTTTTTTATTTGCTTTTGGAGCTTTGGAGAGTAATAATAAGCAGGGTGAGACAATAAAAATAGTCTTTGGACAGAACTGAGAAGCATGCCGCTTCACTTCTTGGAACTGTATGATGCTAATTTCACACAACCTCAGACGTATACTCTGAAAAACAAAGGAGAGCATTTTTTAAAATGGGTATATACATAAGAATATTGTTATTTATAGTTTTTAAAAATTATATCATTCATTTTGACAGCAAGGAAAAAAGAAACTTCTCTGATAAGCCAGGTGTAAAACTGAAGATGTTCTCTCTGGTTCTGTGAGTTTTGTTTCCTACTGAGTTTGGGTGAGGTCACGTGACACCCACTCTCGGAATTCCCTGAGCATTTACTCACTTTGTGTGAGGCACTGTTCCAAGCACTTTACTCCTTTTGTTCTCACAGCTCTCGGAGGTGTTTATCCCAGTTTGAGGCAGCGAAAATGGGGCACAGAGACATTAAGTAACTTGCCCAAGGTCAATAGCTACTTCATGACAGAGCTGGGATTTGAACCCAGACAGCCTTGGTTTCTGCTATTAGACTTCAGAATACTCCCAAAATACTAAATAGTAATGTCTCTTATGACAACAGCATTTCCGAGTTATGTGTCACCACTGGGTTTACTTAGATGTTTAAAAACACACTTTAATTAATAAATAATGTAGTTAAAATACCTTTATTTTATCTTTAACTGCCTGAAGCATATCAGTAATTCTTTCTTCTCTTTCAAAATGTCTAAAAGGCGATCGTTTTATTAGGTTTTGAAGTTCATTTAAATTCTATTGTGTTTTTTTTTTTCTAATAACTGCATATCAGGCTATATTTCCTCAGTAAGAATCAAGGAGAGAATGCCATTTCACTGACTTTGAAAATACTAAATTTGATGTTGGAATTTGAAGAAAAGCAATCATTTAAAACAATTTGTATGATTTTTGTTACTGGACTAAGATCCCAGGCCGCCTGGGGCACCAATTTGCAAGCACTGGTGTGGAGCGATCTGGGTAACACTTGAAACCTGGCGTGGACTTCTTTATCTTCAGGCTGAGGTATGCTCTGCGGAGCTTGTAGAAAACCTGATAGAGCCAGTAAGCAGTCAAGAGTAAACTGAGGGAAGCAGATGTGGCTCAAGCAATTGAGCTCCTGCCTACCACATGGCAGGTCCCAGGTTCGGTTCCCAGTGCCTCCTGGAGAAGGTGATCTGGTGTGATGGGCAGACGCAGTGGGCTGACGCAACAAGATAACTCAACAAAGAGACGTAAAGAGGAAAGACAATGACACAACAAACCAGGGAGCTGAGGTGGCTCAAGCAAGTGAGCGCCTCTCTCCCACATGGGAGGTCCCAGGTTTGGTGCCCGGTGCCTCCTAAAGAGAAGACGAGCAGACACAGAGAGCTCAAACCACGAGACCATGGGGCGGGGGAATCAATAAATAAAATAAATCTTTGAAAAAAAAAAAAAGAGTAAACTGAGGGGAGCAATTGTAGCTTGGTGTTTTGAGCGCCTACTTCCCATGTACTAGGTCCTGAGTTCGATCCCTGGTACCTCCAAAAAAAAAAGATAAACTGAAGTGATACCAAAAAGTTAACTGAAGTGATACCATAGAGACCATTAGACCTAGACAAAAAGCAATCAAAAGGATAGGGATAGACTTTTCTCTTCTTCCAGGGGTTGTAAATGGACCACCTCTGTCGGGGTCTTAACCCTCTGTTTAACCTTCAAACTAAGGTTACCAGATAAAACTACAAGGTACCCAGTGAAATTTGGATTTCAGATGGATGACAAAGGCTTTTTTAGTGTAAGTATATCCCAAGTATTTTACAGGACATAGTTATACTGAAAAAGTATTCCTCGTTGTCATAAATTCAAAGTTAACTGGGCATCCTGTATTTTTATTTGCTAATTCTGGCAACCTTACCAATCGCCACACAGAATGTAGGTCCAAATGGGCTTTAAATTAAATCCATGATCTATAGAAGAATGGAAGACAGACAAAATGAAAAAAGAGAGAAAGGAGAAGAGCAGTAGGAAGTGACAGGAGAACAGAAGTGAGACTGTATTCTGGCAATTTGCCAAGTAAAATAACAGCATTGTGCAAGAAGGAAATTCTAAAACTGAGGGCATAGGATGGAAAAAGTCTGGTTCACAGACTTGTCTGAATGTTGGCCAACTTAAAAAAAAAAAATAGTAGGCATCCTATTAAACATCTGAATACCAGAGCTCATCCAGGGATGGAAAGATTTGGAATTTGAAGATTCTTAGCTCTCAGATTTGTTGGAAAAACACAGTTGTTTTTTAATTCCAAGGAGGATTATTTTCACTGGGATGCTTGGTAATTCGATATCAAAGAAAGCCAACTAACTTCAATTGAGGCTATTACGACATGTTTGAAACTTTGTGGATAAAATTGCGCTGAAACGGAAAAAAAAAAATCAGGGTGCTAATGAAGTATTTAAAAAATCATACAATATTGCCAGGAAGCAAGAAGATACCTTTTTTTTTTTTTAACTTAAAAAATTATTAACTGATAGCTTCAATATAGATTTTTTTTAAAACCTCTAACCAGACAAATTGCTCTAGCAAGAAGCCTTAGCCCTGGACACTCACGGATGTGACAGTGTTCTGCAGGAAGTGGCTTATTTCACTGTGGATGGGGAAATAACTTTTGGCTTTTTAGGATGTTCTTACAAGCAAGCTTGCTAGTTTTTGACTTGCTAAGCCTCGGCGGGAGCCAGCCTTCATCAGGGTAAGACTGTTTCCATGTTGCTATTGTGTCTTTAGTACTCAGGAGTAGGGTTCCGGCATTTGAGGGTCTGCCTTTGGGCTTTGCACTGTCTGTTGAACATGCAGACGCAGGTCCTGTGAAGCGGAGAGGACAGTTTCCATTCGTGCGGAAACTTAGATCTCACAGCCGACTGGGACTACTGGCGCAGGCGTTGGATCACACCATCATTTTGGATTTTTTAAGTTTTATTTCTTTAACAGGCAGGTAAAGTGTTGGGCTTACAGCTTCCCCCGCAGTGAAGCGAATCTGTCCCAGGCTCTTGCGATTTTGAAGCTATTGATGCAATTGTCTTGCTGCTGCTTTACAAAAGCCAAGCTAATGGTGCAAAGAATTCCCTGGCCAAGTTCATCGTGAATCTGCCTGATAATATTTCCCTTCGAATACGTGAATTATGGAGCCCTCCGTTGCTTTTTTTCCCTCTTCCTCCATTCTGCCTCTTAGAGTTTCTTGTATAAAATACATTGTGTAGTTAGTTCAGATAAAGAGCAGCGTCACTCCGCGTGCTTTTCCTTCCGAGGTCAGGCGAGATCGGGCGCGTGCAGGGTGCTATGGCCGTGGACCCACGTGCTTTTCCTTAAACGGGCTTCAAGACCTTCCAAAGCCTCCTTCGGGAGCCAGTGGTACTTCCTGTGGAATGTGCCGTCAAGCCAGAGGGAAAGGAGCCATCCCACCTGTGAAAGCCAGGTTAGCAGCAGGTGCGGGGGCAGAAGTGTCTCAGGAAACTGGTCCCTAGAAAACAGGACCGGCCGATGTGGTGAAATTCAAGTGTCCTGTCCAAACGGCTTCGCTTTTCAACCCAATTTCCTGGCCGTGGCTCTCGCCAGGTGCCCAGAGACTCACCTGGGGAGCCGTTTAATACATTAATGCCTGCGCTCTGGGCGATCTGGGTGATAAACCCATAGCTCAGGAGGTCAAACCCGGTTAATCATCAGAATCACGAGGAGACTTTAAAATGCACATTCCTGGGCTCCTGCACCAGAGCTTCTCCTTCAGTGTGGCTGAGTCTGGCCCTAGGAATCTGCATTGGTGAGAAGTTTCCCTCTTGATTTTCATGATTTGTCAGATTAGCAGACCAGCACTGCCTTAACTAAATCACATTAAACTTGACGACAAAAAAGTTTGTTTGATTATAAAAAAATGATGTAGTCATATGTACAGGGCATTTGGAGCAGCATCCCCAGTTTCCCTTTTTCCACCTTAAACTTTTTTGTGGCTTCATCCATGCCTGTTTCTTTCCCAGCCTGGAGGAAGAAACGCCTGATCCTTCTCTGGTGCCCTTGAGTGCCCTTGACCCATGCCTTCCCTCCCTCTGTACCTGGGCCTATAACATGCTCTTAGTTTCCCAAAACAGAATCAAACAAACCCGGCCACACTCACCAACCATCGACACTCTTGAGCGCCCCCTCTTACAGCCCTCTGTTCTGCCGCAGCCGCTCCTTCCTTCCGCCTGGCCGCTCGCTGCTTTCCAGCATCTGTGTTTTGCGGCTCTTGCCCAGTCCTGACCAGTCCTGACCTTCCTCCACCTCTTTGCAGCACGTGGCTTTGCTGGAGGCGGCCTCTTCGGACCTGCTGTTCCTCGGCCGCCACCCCTCCACGTTCTCTCGGGTTGTTTGTATCTCACCACGCTTCCATCTTGAGCTCATTCCTTTCCTTTGTCTCCACATCCCGCTCATGGTGAGCTCCTCCATTTCCATGTGTTTGACTCTCAACTCTGTCCAGATGCCACCCACATCCAGTTCTCTGACTCTGACCTCTTCCTGGAGCTCCAAACCAGCCTTTCCCAGCTGTCCCAGCCACTGCAGGTGTGGCTCAAACCTACATGCTCGAAACAAAATGCGCAAAATCAAATCCTCCGTCCCTGCCCCAGCCTTCCTTCTATATCACCTGCTTCCGTTAATGACGCCTCCCAGACTCAAAACCATGGATGCTCTCACTCACCTCCCATGGCTCCAAAATCCACTCAATTGCTATTTCCTGCCAGTTTCTATTCCCTAATTCAGGTTCTCCTGCCTAAGTCTATTTCTTTCAGTTTAGTCCTTCCCTGCTTCACCCCCTGCCTTCTGCAGAGGCCTGGTCTCCATGCCACCAGTTATTTCAGTCCAGCTACACAGCGCTGCCAGATCGATTTCTTTAAAATACAGTTCTGATCCTACCATTTCTCTTCTCAAAATGTTTCATGACTTCATAACACCAGAAATTAAGATCATTTGCCCAGCCTGGCCTTTAGGATCTTTTGTGATCTGCCCCATTTATTCTTCTAGCCTCATTTCCCACTCCCCACATATCCAGAGCACTAGCCAAATTGGCAAGCTTGCTCTTCCTCTAAAATGTCCTGGGGTTTTTCTCCTATATGCCTTTGTTCACGCCATTCTCTCTATTCTTCTAGGGTCCTTTCTCCTAGCTCTTCTACGAGATTCTCTCCTAGTTCTCCTATGAGAATGCTACCCAATTTTTAAGGTCCAACGCAGTTTCTGCACCTTCCATTATGCCAAATACAGCACAGGCCCGATTTTGCCCCCAGTATATTTACTCATATTATACTGAATATATGTGTGTGTGTATTGGGCATATAAACCCTCTACAAATGGAAAGTGATCTTACTTATTGCCTGAACATTTTGAGATTTGGGATAACCATGTACTAGCACATTGACCTAGAAACATCATAAATCCCTGGATCCAGAACTGTGTGCTTTAATCCACTAACAAGATGACTCAGCAGCTAGAAAAGCAAATAAAGAGCAAACAACAAGACCCATAGCTGCATGTTCATTCTAATTTCCAGAATGCAGAGATAGGAACCAAATCATGAAAGTGCAGTGGCTCTCCAGGGTGGAGTCCACACCTGCCCGTACTCAGTAGTTCATTTTACCCAATTCTGGCCACAGATATCTATTGAACTGGCCGTTTTAGTTTGCTAGGCTACTCAAAGATATCAAGTAGCAGGTTGCCTTTTAACAGTGGGGATTTATTAGCTTACAGTTTGAGGCCATGAGAATGTCCAACTTAAGGCGATGCTTTCTTCCCAAAGACCAGCTGCCAGCAATCCTTGGCTCCTCTGCCGCACACATGGCAAGGCACATGGTGGCATCCGCTGGCCTCTCCCTTCTCTTCCAGATTTTGTTGCTTTCAGCTTCTTTCTTCCATGGCTTTCCTCTCTCTTTGTATGAATTTCATTCTCTTGCAATGGACTCCAGTCAGAGGACTAAGACCTACCCTGGGCCATGCCTTAACTGAAACAACCTCATTCAAAGTCCCTGCTTACAATAGGTTTACACTCACAGGAATGGATTAGCTTTAAGAACATGTTTTTCTGGGGTACATACAGCTTCAAATCACCACACTAACCTTGTGCCTAGGGCTTTTTCTTACATCTAAGGTCTGAGTGACAATGGATGGTTATATTCTTGTGTTCCTTTAAGATATACCCATGGGCTTAAAGGAGGGGGTGTCATATGGAGTTCTGTGCAAGCCTAGTGCTTGTGCCAATAGGATATTCCTGAATCTAGGAGCACCTCTGAGACCTCAAGGTCTCATATGTTATTGCATATTTTAGGCCCAAACTTCTAAGACTCTGTTCTGATTCCATGTGAGCTGTTAAAGAGTTTCCACAGCTCTCCTCACCTTGCCCGATCTCTTAAGGGCTTTATCTCTTCCAAGAACAGGCCTAAACTCTGATTCCCTCCTCCTGCACTTATTAGAATCCCAGTAAATAGGAGGAACTGGATTATCTGCTGCAGGATCCTCAGAAACCAGAGTTTATTCCCAACCAGAAGAGAGTCCGTAAGTCCTTCTGGACACCACCTTCATCTCTGTGGACCCAAGACCCTAACAAAGGAACCAGGAGTTGAAGTACTTCATACTAGTTTCTATAAAACAGCACTTGGTATGTGCCAGGCTAATCCAGCCAGCCCAGTCTCAAATTATTGAAGACATACACCTCCCCAGCATGACTGCAGGAGAGCTGAGAGAGTTTGGTGTTAGTAGATCTACCGTTAAAGAATGGCTAAAAGAAGCTCTCCCCCAGAAAGGAAATGATGACAGAAGAAAGCTGAGACTTTCAGAAAGAGACAATAACAGAATGGGTAAAAGTAGATGTGAACACAGCAGACTATCCCTCACTATGTGAGTTTCTTTCATTATATTTAAGATTTGAAGCAAAAATTGTAATACTTTACGATATGTTCTCAATGTATGTAGAGGTACTACTTAAGGCAACTGTACTCAAATGTGTGGAGGGTGAAAGAACCTAGATAGGGGGTAAGTTCTCTACACTTCACTCAAAGTGGTAAAGCGTCCACACTGGCTGGTTGTGATGAGTAACATATGCGTTTAGGAGTACTTAAAGCAACCACTAAGAAAATTATACGACGCAATCCACTCAGAAACATTATACATAAACCAAATGGAGCTCTGACAATGTTTATGTAACCCACATGAAGACAAGAAAAAAGAAATAGAAGGGAAAACATTAAACAAATAGTAAAAATGGCAGGCTTAAACCCTAACATATCATTAATTACTTTAACGTAACTGGTCCAAATACACCAATTAAAAGACAGATTGACTGAGTGGGTTTTTTAAAAAATGGCCCAACTATATATTGTCTACAAAAAACTGACTTCAAACATAATAATACAGGTAGTTTGAAAGAAAAGGATGGCAAAGGATACATCATGCGAACGTTAGTAAAACACGGGTAGCGGTGTTAACATCAGGCAAAGTAGACTGCAGAGCCAAAAATAAAAAATCACTAAGGTAAAGAGGGAAATTACATAATGATAAAAGGATTGATTTACCAAGGCGATGAGTGTGCACAAACAACAGCACTTCAAAGT
Source organism: Cabassous unicinctus (assembly GCA_029593785.1). Taxonomy (NCBI): domain Eukaryota; kingdom Metazoa; phylum Chordata; class Mammalia; order Cingulata; family Chlamyphoridae; genus Cabassous; species Cabassous unicinctus. Next base: position 21,586 of record JAQZBX010039397.1, read on the forward strand.
ATATGAATCAAGAACTGTTAGAGCTGAAAGGAGAAATGGACAAATGCCGTTATAGCTGCGGACTTCAACAGCCCCCTCTGAGAAAGTAATAGAACGACTGGACAGAAAATCAGCAGCGATACAGAGGAACTGAGCACCCAGCACGATCTGACTGACTTTCACAGACCACTTCACTCAGCAACAGCAGAATGCACATTTCTTCAAGTACCTGTGGAACTTTCACCAAGACAGTTTATATCCTGTGTCAAAAGCAAACTTTAATAAATCTAAAAGAATGGAAATCATGCACAGTATATTCTTTTTCTTCTTTTTTCTTTTTTTTTTTAATGTATTGACGTATATCACTCATACATAAACATGCATAAACAATAAGTGTATAGCAATAGTTGTGAACTTACAAAACAAACATGCATAACATCATGCAGGGCTCTCATACCTCACCCTACCACCAATACCTTGCATTGTTGTGAAACATTTTTAACTAGTCATTAAAAAGCATCCTTAAAATATTACTACTAACCAAAGTATCTTACATTTGATATATTTTTAACCCAACCCACCCTATTATTATTATTATTATTATTTTATATCATTTATACATGAACATACATAAACAGTAAGTATATAGTAAAAGTTGTGAACTTACAAAGCAAACATTCATAACATCATACAGGGGTCCCATACATGAACCCACCACCAACACCCTGCATTGTTGTGAGACATTTGTTACAAATTATGAAGGAATATTGTCAAAATCTTCCTACTAACTTTAGTCCTTATCTTACATTTGGTGTATTTTCCCCTAACCCACCCTATTAATTTTTTTAAAATATGTTTTTATGACAAAAAGTTGTAAACTTACAAAACAATCATGCACATATGCAGAATTTCCATACAACACCCCTCTATCAACAAACCACACCGTTGTGGAACAGATTACAGATTACAAGATAATGTCATTAGATTATTACCAGGTCCATAGCATACATTTGGCACACTTTTTCCATACTCTCCCATTATCAACACAGTACATCTTTGGCATAGATGCATGAATATTACATTATTACCATTAATCACAGTCCATAGGTCACTCCATGTATTTTTCCCATGCTTCTCCACATTCCCACCACCCTGCAATGGTGATGTACATCTGCTCTAGCTCACAAAGGACACTCTTGGATCTGTACCATCAACCACAATTTGCAGCCACCTCTGGGTTTATTGTGCTATTCAGTCCCTAGGTTATTCTCTAGCTTTCTTTCAATTAACATTTACATCCCTAGACTACCCTTTTCAGCCACATTCCCATTTTTAAACCAGCTGTTACTCACTATAATGTGTTACCATCAACTCTATACATTTCCACACTTTTACAGTAAAGTTAATTAAAACTTCTACATACATTAAACATCAGTAGTCCATCTCTTATCTCCATTAAGAATGCATCATCT
>JAQZBX010039398.1:0-23046 GCA_029593785.1 Cabassous unicinctus
TTCATTTAGGGCCTTCTTGCCCTTTCTCCATTGCTGGTTATGTAGTAGGAACCAAAGATGTAGGTGGTATTGTAACATGTGCAGGCTGAAGGTGCCCACATTGGCACTGATGAAGCTTCTCCCACCTTTCTTCTCTGCCAGGTGTAGAGACAGAGCTGCAGCCATGTATAATAATACAAGTCTTGCAAGCCAAGACCACCTATAGTTGCCCGAAGAGACTGATGAAGCTTCATGCCCCTTCTCCCCCTGCCTGCAATGGGGATGGAGCTACAGGTGTGAGCAGCAATCTATGCCATGCAAGTTCAAAATGACCACAGTTGCCCAGGTAGACTGATGTAGCACTGGTCCCCCTCCTCCCTTGCCAAGGATGAGGTGGAGTTAAAATGACACCTACTGGCCTCTTTCCCACTTGGACAGGTTCAAACTTTAGCTGTTCTTAGGATTATACTTTAGCCAACTGAATTTACCCATCAGAAGCTGAAGTCAGTGGCCAATTGTCTCTTCCTCCTCCATTTTTGAGAAATGGAGCTTCCAACTCCAGCCACAGAATAGCTCCCGAAGCAATTTGTGTGTTGCCAGGGGAGGATAGGCACTGGCCTCTGTGGTGTGGAGTGCTCTTCTCATGCTACTTCACAGCAGATGGGCAGTCTCCTGCTTCCATTCTTTTAAAGATGTTGCAGGATGCTCTTCTGGTCTCCTGGGCACCCCAAACAGGTGCTTTAGATAGCTTTGGGTGATTACTAACTGCTCTGTAGGATGTGCTGACTCTTGGAGCTCCTAACTTTGCTGCCATCTTGCCCCATATCTCCCTCATTTTTGAAAGAATGTCTCACTGGATATAGAATTCTTGGTTTGTGTTTTAATTTGCTAAAAGCTGCTGGAATCATATATCAGAAATGAGGTGGCCTTTGCAATAGGAATTTATTAGGTTAAAAGCTGTCAGTTCTGAGGCTTTGAAAGTGTCCAAATCAAAGCATTATCAGAGATGGTTTTCACCAAGCTGCAGCTGTGGGTGATCAGGCACATGGCAGGGTCCATTCATCTCTTCCCTCTCCTCTGGGCCTCATTGTTTTCAGCTTTGGGCTACTCCTTCCGTGGCGTTTTTCTCTCCTGGGTTTGCTGATTTCAATTTCTGGAAATTTCTCTCTGTCTCTGCAGTTTTTGTTTTTGTTTTTTTTTTTTTTTCTGTCTGTCTGTGGCTTTTTATTCCTCCATTTATAAATGACTCCAGTAAGAGGAACATACTGTACTGAAGTAATCATATCAAAAGGAAGGTCCCTTAACTAAATCTAATTTAAAAAGTCCCATCTAAAATAGGTTTTCATGCACAGAAATGGATTAGCTTTAAGAACAGGATTTTCTGGGGTCTACCCAGCTTCAAACTGTCATAGTTGATGATTGTTTCCTTTCAGCACTTTAAGTATTTCAACCCACTGCTTTCTTGCCTCCATGGCTTTTGGTGAGAATTTGGCACTTAATCTAATTGGAACTCCCTTGTACTTAAAATATTGCTTTTCTCTTACAACTTTCAGAACTCTCTCCTTGTCCTTTGTATTTGACAGTTTGATAAATGTGTGCTAGGGCATGTTTTTCTTCAAGTTTATCCCTTTTGGTGTTCTCTGGGCTTCTTGGATATGCATATTCACATCTTGCTAAGTCTGGGAAGTTTTCTGTTATCTTTTCTTTGAATATTATTTGCCTCCTTCTCTCTTTCTTGTCAGTCCAGTACTCTCTTAATGCATATATTGGTATGCTTGATGATTTCCTGGAGGTGTCTAAGGCTATTTACACTTTTTATGATTCTTATTTCTTTTTGCTACTGAGTCAGTCTGACTCATTTCAATTGTTTTGTTTTTGTCTTCGCTGATTCTTTCCTCTTCCATCTCCAATCTGTTGTTGAAACTCTCTTGGGAATTTGTTCACTTCAGTTATTGTGATTGTCAACCCCTAGTGTTCTATTTGGTTCCTTTTAAAATGTCTTTCTTTTTCTTGTGATTTCCATATTGCTCATTAATTGTTTTGCTGTTATCTTTTAGTTTGATCTTTGTATTTTCCTTTGCCTCTATAAGCATATTGACTTTTCTTAATACCCTTTATTTCTTTCTCTCAATTTTCCTTCATCTCCTTGAGCATATTAAAGATCATTTTTAAAAGTCTTTTTCTGGTAAGTCCACAGTCTGGTCTTCTTAATTGATATTTTCTGAATTTTTATCCATTTACCTTTGATGAGTCATCATTTCTTGGTTCTCTACTTGTCTTCTAATCTTTTATTGCACACTATAAATTTTAGCAGTTTAAAATGTTACCCTGTGATTTATTCCCTGTTTCTGTTTCTTGATTTTGTAAACAGCTTGTGATATAGCAGATTTTTTTGACCTATCAGGAAGGTCTGTCCAAAGCAAATCAAAGTCTATGATCCTTTCTGTCTTTTCTGGGCCTGTTCCTATTCTGGGCTTGTGCTTGCTAGTACCCATATGAGTTTGTTGTTTCAGGAGTTTAAATGTCTCCTCTACTTCCCAGAAACAGACCTTTTCCCTCTCCAGGATCTTTTACTGCAGGACTTAAAGTAGGTAAGCCTTTGCCCAGGCTGTCTGCCTCAGTTGTTTCATACACTGTTTTCTTTGACTAGAGCTGCTTTTGCCTGGAGGACAATTCTGGGAGAGAGGATGGCATATCAGAGAATTGTTTCCTTAGTCAGTAATTCCCATGGGAACCAGGCCAGGGACTTACAAAGGGAGCAGTGGCTGGCTCTAAACTGCCCTGGGGAGGGGATGAGGAAGAGGCCAGGAAGGGTACCAAGAGCTTTTTCCAAGGCTCTCCAAAGCTGTGTTTTCTTGCCTTGGCTCTTTCCCAGCCAATACAGCTCAAGTATCCTCTGCAGCTCTATAGGAACCTACTGCCTTTATGTCTCCTCTGCTGCCTTTGTATGGGGTAGATTGGAGCAATGAACTCCCTCAGAGCTGGGCCCCAGCAATCCAAAGTAAATAATCAAAAACAGTTGAGGAAGTGGATTTTTATTGTCTCTCTCTGGCACAAGCAAGCTACAGCAAGGACTGGATCCCATTGCTGCCTGCTATGTGAGTGGGGGGATGGGAACCAGTAACTGTGAGGCTGAGAGAGCAGTTTACTGTAATTTACCAGCCTTTTCCTCCAGCATTTCCCTAGATGCGATACAGTGTTGCACTGGACTCTGGAGTTTTGAAATAGTTGATTCAGATAGTCCCTGCTTGCTTAATAATTGTTTAGGTAGAGGCACTGACACCTAGAGCTTCCTAGCCTACCATCTCTGTCTTCCTCACTGGTCCACTTGATATTATGATTAATCTATGATCTTGAAACCACACTTCATTTATTTAAAACGTTCAAATGGTATACTGTCTGTGATTACCCTTATTGTATTCTACAATTGACAAATCCTTAGCTCAAGTGATAGATTATATGTAGGGGAAAAATAATATAAATTTCCTTCTAAAACCTATCTTCCAAATTGTCTTATCACTTTTGTATACTTGTGTAAGGCATAAAAAATTATCTAGAGTAACAAATATTGTAGTTGCCCTTTGATTTTAGAAAGAATTATGCCTATATAATTATTAAGAATCAACTTAAAATGAGTAATCTCAAGGTATTTTTGGACTTCTGAAGGATAAAACTAACTATACAAATATATAAATTATCAGATACTCATAAAAGAAAAGGTTAATCATCAGTAAAATACCATTTTTAAATATCTGCAGAGAACTATGGAAATACTCAAGTACAATCAAGGTGACAAGGGTATAATCTCTAACAGACAGTATTAGAATGTGATTGTAATTAAGAAAGGTGGAACCCAATCAACGGTCAAAAGAATGAACGTATTTAAAATAAAATACATGGGAAAATGATCAGAGATGTGAAAATAAAACATGACTAAAGAATAAAGTTTCAAGTTCAGCTGGTAACTTATTAAGATAATAGTGATGTATCCTTTTTACCTATCAAATTGTCAAAGTTTATGAGTAAAATACTACTAAATGCTTTCAAATGTTAAATGACAAATGTAACCTCATACATTTCTAGTGGTATACAAATTTTTGCCTGTTCTGGAAATGGACTTAGGAGAAGTGTATTAATTTTAAAAATATTTAGAATATTTTGATTCAGTATATATACTTTTAGGAAGTTATTATATGTAGGTGGGAGACCCAAAAAAGTATAAAAATTATATATGGAGCTTTTCATTTCAATGTTAATAATAAAAAAGTTATAAATAACATAAATATAAAAAACAGGAGATTGATTAGATACACTGCATTATCTCATATGATTGATTATTAACAGTATTTATTATTTTGGAGAACTTTAATGACATGTTAAGATGCAAAAATGGGCACATATTCTTCAATTATGTTCATCTTTGCAAACAATCTATATGCATACAGAAAAACATATAGAAGTAATACCTAAATGTTAACAGTTATCTTTCTGTTCTGAAATTGTGGCTAATTTTTGCTTAATTATTAAATGCTTAGGTGATATATTGTTTGCATTTGTTTATTTATCTTTATAAATGTGTTTTTTTAATTTCATGTAAACCTTTGTGACTTGTTTTTAAAAATTAACTCTATGCCACTAGAATTCAGCCATGTTGCTACATGTAAATGCTGTTCATCTATTTTTACTGCTCACACAAATTAGCTTAAAAAACCACCAGAAAACTTAGTGACTTACATGACAATCACTTATTAGCTTATAATTCAGTGGGTCAGCAAATTAGGCTGGACTCCAATGGGCAATACTTCTGTGGGGTTCACTGTGCACATTCATGCAACTGCAAATAGCTCTTAGTTGTAGGTAGGACTTGGTCATTCTGGGATGGATCCCTTACATGGCTGATGGTATGTGCTGGCTATTAGTATGTGTTGGCTGTCTGCTCAAGGTGATAGTGTTAACTGGGATATGTGTCTCTATCCGACTAGCCTGGACTTATATACATAGTGGTTGTTGTAGGATTACCATGAGCAGCAAGCTCTTTTAATTTTTCAGCATGCGTCATATTTGCTTTTGTCTTATTGCCTAAAGCAAGTCACAGAGTCAGTAAGTGAAGGTACTAAACTAGGACAAGGATTTAATAAGGAATAAACAAAATTGGGAACCATTTCTGCTATAATCTAACATACTCTATTTTATTTCATGTATACTACAATTTATGTATCCATTTTTCTGCCAATGGACATTTAGAAGGTTTCCAATATTTGCTATTATGAACAATGTTGTTATGCAGGTTTTTATGTCCCTTGCTCATAAAAAGGCAGGAAGTTAACTTGGATATTTAACTAGGAGTGGTCAACTTAATAAGATAATGCCATTTTTTCCCCATAAAGTTCATTCCAATTATACTCTCACTGATAATGCAAAGGGCAGACAATTGAAAAACATAAAATTACCAGCATCTACTGTAATTTTTAGAAACAAGATTATTTATCTTTATTGTTGAAAAATAACAATAAATTTACAAAGTAACAAAATCAATTGGTGTTAAATATGGGATAGCGTATATGAAACTTCATAGGAATGCTAAAAATTTTAATTGCTTGCTCAGTATTTTATTTATTCATTCACAAACATTTATCAAGCACCTTACAAAACATTGTTATAAGGACTAATGATAGAAATAGTAAAAATGGCATGATCCATCCTTCAAGGGCTTACAGTTTGTTAGACAGTTTTGAGAAACCAAACGTTAACAGAAATAGCAAAGACCTACATAGTGCTTTCAATGGAGCAGATGTTATTCTAAGTAATTGACATATATTAACTCACTTATTTTCATAATAAACCTATGAGATGGATACAATTTCATCCCTATTGTACAGGTAAGGAAACTGAGACAGAGGTTAAGAATTTTTTACAAGGTCAATTAGCTAATAAGTATTGGAGTCAGAATTCAAACTCAGGCAGAACAACCCCAGAAGTTGTCCTCTTAATCCTCCCTTGACCTTTTAATCTGCCCAGAATTTCAGGAGATAGTGAATTAAAGTACAATGAAAGTGTGTTTCTTTGGACTTGAGGCTGATCTGTTAATAAAATTTCTAAGGTTTTTATACTTAAACTGCAAAAGAGAAAATAATTGGAAAAAGATATGATCATGCTGCAGTCTTTTTCTTTCATTCTTAGTCAATTATGATTTGACAGGGAACAACTATTTTAATATCTTAAATTAACTCGAGCTAACTTCAATAAGAGTTAGTGCTTTTTTTCCCATTATGTGAATCAAATATGGGATATATATACACACATATCACACCTTATGTATATACATATTTCACATTATGTATTTCTTGTTATATTTCATATATTATACACACACACCTATATATACACATACCGACAGTGAACATCTGTCATCATCTATTTACCCTTTCTACAAGCAGCTTTATTTATTTTGAAAAATTACCCTTTCAAGTTGAGTGGTATATTGGAGACACAGTAAATTTAAATGCCTTGCTTTTCAACTATGGGAGCAAAAGGATTTTACCATTAAGGTACAATCTAAGCAGAGTCATGTGTACAACACCACAATATCATGAGACGTGGCTGCCTGGATATCACTGACTAGAAATTTGCAATCCAGGGGATTCATCTCCCATCAATACATGGCTCAGTAAAATGAATCAGTCTTCATTTATTACAATAGTATGATTTTTAAAAGAGATCATCATAAAATTTTTATTTTAAAATAATTTCACGAATTGGAAGTGTCCAGTATTTTAGGTGCTTATGGAAAGCACACTATAAATAATATCAAGATTTAAGTATAGTAGATTTTATACTAATCCAGAGACTACCCATCTATTCACCAAATTTCTGTCCGTTTCCTCCTGAACACTAAGCTAGATATTTCCCAGCCTCCCATGAACTTAGGTGTGGTCATATGACTAAGTTCTGGCCAATGGAATGAGGGAGAAGTGAAGTACTCCAGAGCCAGGCTTAATTTATAAAATCTCTGCAGTTCTCTTCCTTTTCTCTCTTCCATCTGCCACTCAGTATTGATTCCCAGAGTAACTATGGAAGTCATATGGGATGATTGCCAATGTTTAATCAGCTGGGTCTCTCCCTGTTGACAGTGTGGCCATTTACACTTGCTATTTCCTCCATCCAAAATCTCTTTCCAGATAGCCCATTACTTTTACCCCTACCTCCTTCAGGTTTCTGCCCAAATATCATTTTATCAACGGCTTCCTAATACATTCTATTTAAAGTAGCAACTTTCCCCTCAACCTATATTTCATGCCTCCCTTTCCTGATTCAATTTCTTCTATATTGTTACTTTCTGGCATACTTGTTTATTTTTTTATTATCTGCCTTTACCTTCTAGACTATATGCTCTGTGAGGGTTCTGATTTTTGTATTTTTTCCAATGCTATGTATTCAGAGCAAGGTAAAGTGCTTACAATGAATATTGATTGAATGAATGAAAGTTTATCAAATAATCTACTTGAATTTCAGAGATTTCATATATGCTAAAGGATTAATGAAAAGAGAAAATCCTACATATTAAAATTTTTCAATTCTGTGTGACATTTTAAAAACAACATAAACATGGGAGAGAAGGAAAAAACTGCCTTTAGAAGATAGAATTAGGATATAAATGGAAAAAAGCTGGAGAAACAATGGAGAATAATTACTATGAAATTTCAAAGGAAGAGTGGTTTAAGCACTACTTGTAAATTGTCTCTATTTTGATTAGCTGATGATTCTTGTTCTGTCACATGGATTACAGAGAAGGAAGAAAGGTGAGGGAGAAAAAAGAAATACCAGGCATTTAATTATAACCCAGCAAAAAGGTCAAAGAAATGCTGGCTAACACTTTACTTCTTAGGGTAGGTGAAATATTAAAAGAACTTATAGTTCAAAAATAGAAGGAAGGCCCTTTGCTACATTTGTGTCAAAGTCAAATTAGTGACCAGAGGAATAATAAAAATTTCATTCTTCTAGCAAGCAAAAATTTCAGAATAAAAATGTAATAATACAAATTTTAAAAGGCCATCACTGTGACTAAATGACCATGTTGTGGGCCTGCTTCATCAGTTGCTGTGTTTTTCAATCAGTTATAATGTTAAATATCTCCCAACAGATTAAAATTCACCATGTGCTCCAATTCCAGTTGACTTGAAATTAGTCACAATAATAGGGAAAAAGACAGATCCCAGGCCTCATTTATCTTTCAGTGTTGAATTTATGAATCAACACAATTTTACAAGGATTGAAAATTTTAAAAAGGATAAATTTAGTTTTCACTATTTCTTAAATTACATTATTATTCTTACAATTTAGATACAGACAAATGACAAAATGCTAGATTGTAGATGGTTGAGAACAGAAAAGAAAGGGAAAATTACTGTGAATGTAAGTCAAAACCAATATGTATGACTTTTTCATTTAATGCTTTTATCAGTCAGGAGAAGCTAAATTATGGCAATATAACAAATACTCCCACAATCTTGGCAGCAGATAACAAGAGAAGTTTATTCTCATGTTACACATCCACCAAAGGTTTGCTGGGAAAGAAAGAGAAGGTAGCAAATCATGCAGTTGATGCACAACATTTTTATCTACATTTCATTGGCCAAAGCAGTTATACAAACACACCTCGCTTCAAGAGCAGAGACGGTCAATCCTGCCATGTGCATAGGACATATTTGCTGGACAGAAATTTAAAAACAACAACAACAACAAAACACTACAATGCTTATATCAACCCATTCAAGTAATAAAATTAAGCCTCAGGGAGGTTAAACAACTTATTCACCAAAACTTGTTTAGTGGTATAGCCAATTTTGAAATCCAGGCTTTCCTGACTGCAGGAAGGAAATAATTAGCAACTGGCATACAGAGAGGATGTATGCTAGAATAATTCAACATTATGAAATCCTTGCTACCCAAAGTGTTATTCTCTCTGGAACAGACATATCTGCATTACTTGTGAGCTTATTAGAAATGCACAATCTCAGCCCCACCCCAGCTACTAAATAAGAATGTCTTTACCTAGATCTCCTCGTGATTCATACATACATGGAAGTTTGATAGCACTGTTCTAAAATTCATTTATCTTAGGACCCATTAATAATAATGCACAACTACCCTTGCTCCAATCCTACACCTAATCATTCCCTCAAATTTCCCACCCCCACCATCACCTAGTCAATTTTAGGACTCCTGTGTAGAAACATAATAATTATACTTGTTGTTCCTCAACTTTAACACACTCCCCTGCACTTTCCTTGCTGTCCATGATCTCCTGGCACAGTGATTTCTCCTTCTTGCCTCTGCGAGCCCTCAGGATAACAAATAAATCCTGTTGTCTGTGCCAGAGATGAGGAAATGTGTGAAGAATGGATCTCTCTGAAAATCATGTTATAATTGCTGACGTGGGCCCCTAGGCAGCACTACTTGTACCCAGAATCAAACATATTCATTCATATAACAGCTCCCTCAGCTTTTCATTTGAGCAACACTTTTCAAATGGCTCAAGATCAGTCTATTGACAAAGTGTGGGCAATGTTTACTGAGATGACAGACAACTCTCCCTCATCTCAATTGTCCTCCTAGCTCTCTTCAAAGAATTGCATGCCACATACCGACTTCAGCCAAAAAAATGAACCACCCTCTTTGCATGTTAATTCTTGTAAAAAACACTTGTGTAAGGGGTATTTCAGGCCAAGAAAAATAATCTCTTATAATTAACATATCATATCTAGGCTATCAAAGAGAAAATGATCATTTTGAATAAATCAAAATACCTTTTTGTGAACAAAGGGGATAGTTTCTTAATACATTATTTTTCAATAATTATTAAAGTAATATTGTCTTAAAAGGTCTTGACACTTCTATATACATAATAATAAATTAGGACTTTAAAATTAAGTCCATAAGTAGGAAAATTGATAAAGAATAAAAAGGAAAAGACCAACTGATAAATATACAACAGTAGGACTCAATACATTACATGAGATACAGGCAGATGAGTTTTCTCACTAGGGACTATCCATCTTCATTTTAGAAACAAATCCTCCCCACTTCAAATTTTGCCTGGGATATCCACCTAGACATGACATCTCCCATACTCCTTTGCAACTAGGTGTAGGCATATGACAAAGTTGTAGCCAATGGGATATGAGCAACTTCTAGGTCACATTCTTCAAAGGAAGACTCCTGCCTTCTACTTCCTCTGTTGCCCCTTGCCAAATCTTGGAGAGCACAATGAAGAATTCACCTTGGATTCAGGGATGGAACCCATGTTGATGATGAAAAAGCAACTCCTCCATATCTGATTATATACCAGCTTAGACTTTTATGTAGAAGAGAAATGTTCAAGTCACTGCTAAATGATCTCTCAAAGAGTTTGTATCGATAGACTAACTAATACAGGAGTTAATAGAAAAAGTTTTTTAGACACAATCCAACTTCATAAAAATACCCATGTAACTGAGGATCTTGCTTTGACTACTGACAACTGAAAATAAAAGTTATTACAAAAAAACAGAAGGAAGACAGCTGTATTTAACTTTAGAAATATAAACAATCTTTAAATTTTTTCAGATGAATTTAGAAGAGTTTAAAATTTTCATAGGCACAAAATCAAATAAATAAAGTATGTATGACTATAAATTTTATTCAACTAAATGTACCACGTAAACCTTTAAATCTCCTCTATTTCTGGTTTTTCGTAGCTCTGTGAATGGGGCCTTAATTTTCCCCAGTTCTAAATCTTCATGCCAATCTTCACTCTTACCTCTTCCTGCCAACCTGTTAGTCTCTCTTTTTTTTTTTTTTCTTTATTTGCAGAGACTCCCACAGGAATTCCTTCTTTCACTTTACTACTACTGCTCTATCCATTTCTTTACCCAATTCACACAGAGTTGTTGAAATAGTAACACTCTAAGTGGCCTCTAAGCCCTTGCCCTTTCTCTTCTTCCTGTTCAGAACCTAACAGCACAATTAAAAGAAAATTTCATTGTGCAAAATACCTTTTCCTCTAATAAATTCAAAAGTTACAACATAAGTTCCAAATATCTTAACATTATGTTACTAAAACCTATTAGAATGTTTTCCCTATCTTTGTTTCTTAGTAGTCCTCCATCTAGTCCACTCTCTGTGCTCCATCCAAAGATAGCTACCTTTATTTCCTGGACACAACTCATGTAATCAGCTTCTTCCATTTGTTCATTCCACACCCTTGCTTGAAATGTCTTCTACATGTGAAACTTCTCCTACAAACTATACTTCCTCCAAAGCTAATATCATGGCCCAGTTCTTTGCATAAGACCTTCTTCAACAATCCCAGGACTCAAACTCTCTTCTTATTTCCTAACACTCTTATTATCTCTTGCATTCACTGTGAGCTTCTATGCTTTATCATTCCTCAACAGCAAGCAGTGGACACCAAACCATTGTGAATAATATGTATCTAATCTACTGTGTAGGAGGCATTGTGCCTGATGGTTGAATTAAAGGAAACAATAGATGTTTCATTACTCCAAAAGGAAAAATCCCATACCCCTTACACTCCCTATTATTGTCCCTTAGTATTGAAAAAATATCTTCTTGCCATTGCTGCACAATATTTCAATATTATTGTTAACTGTCATCCATATATTACTTTAGTTGCAATTTTCCTGTGTTTCACCATATTCTTAGCACTTTGTAAAAGAGGAGCATTCTTATACTATTAACCACAATCTTGATCCACCACTAAAATCACTATGTTATACATTCCCTAGATTATTCTCTAGTTTCCTTTCAATTGACATTTACATCCAGAGACTGCCCCTTTCAGCCACAGCAACATTTATAAATCAGCAGTGTTGTACTCATTATAATATGTTACTCTCAACTCCATTCATTTCCACACTTTTACAACTTACCTTATTATAATGCTATATACATTAAGCATCATCTTCCATTCTAAACCCACCTTGTATCTCTTAGTAACCTATACTCTAGAGTTTACCTCCTTGAATTTACTCATCATGTTTAGTTTATATTAGTGAGGCCATACAATAGTTGTCCTTTTGTGACTGGCTTATTTCACTCAACATAATATCCTCTAGGTTCATCCATGTGTCACATGCATCCCAATTTCATTTCTTCTTACAGATGAATAGTAGTATGTTTTGATGTTTGCTCATTTTCTCTTCAGCTTCTATGAATTGGTGGTCTACCTTTGACTTCTTCTCTGCTGAGTCCAGTTCAAGCCACCTGAATAGAACACACCCTGGTTTCTCTTTCCCATGCCCTACATCTGTCAATAGGAGAGAAATCAGTCATTTTTGCATAGACAAAAAATAAGAGTGCAAACCAATCACAACCTACAAAGTCACTGGCCCATCTCTCACTCTCTAGATTTCCTGGGCATGTATGTGACACTGATCAATTGTGTTTCCTTAACTCAGAGTATACATATCAAACTCTCCTGGTTAGTATTGCTACAGTTAGCAAATTAAAATTTAGGATGTTCACTTGAATTTAAATTTCAGATAAACAATAGCTAATGTTTTCTTTATAGCATAAGTATGTCCCATGCAGGCAGTATTTGTGACATACTTTTACTAAAAGATTATTTTACAAATATTATTAAAACAATTATTATTATTTATCTGAAATTCAAATTTAATTGGGTATCTTGTATCTTATCTGGCAGGTTTGCTCCTACTACTTCTGTTGCTGAAATCATTCTCTTGGTTTGCAGTGAAGAGGGAGCTCTCCCTGACTTCTACTCTGGGAATAGGTCAGGTGGATCTCTCAGCCCAGCTTTATACAAAGAAATTATTTCACAAATCCTCTACCAATCTCCACTCTTTGAAATATTTTATATTATCAACTTTAGAGAAGACAACCTTTATTTCCTCTGAAAACTTGCATTTTGATTTGGTGGGGATGCAAGGATAAAATGACTTTCATGTATTGCAGGTAAAAAAATGTAAATTATTGCAAACATGTGGGCATGCAACCTGATAAAATATATCAAAATAAAAATTGCAAATAAACTTCAGTACCCCTTCTTTTGTGAATCCATCATATATATATTTAGGTGTATATATGTGTGTGTATATATATATATATATATACGATATAAATGTTTTATCACAAAAATATTCTAGCATTATTGATTCTTCAAAGAAAATAAGAAAAAATCAGGAAAAAGGTAAATTACGAACAATAGAGGAATAGCTGAATAATTTATGGTACAAACCTCACTCTAAAATACCAAAAAGAGTAAATTAGAATACCACCAGTTGATCCGGAGAGATTTCCATAAGGTACTTTTGAGTGAGGGTAAAAACTAAAATTCAGAAAAAGATATACATAGTATGACTAATTTTTAAAAGACAAAGAATTACCAAAATAAATATTTTTGGTATATTTATATGTATTTTCCTATAACTTCAGAAAAATGGAAACATATAAATTAGACTACATTTGATTATATTTGTAACATAGGCCATAAAGGGGTAAATATGTAGCAGTGGGGAATTTAGTGAAGGCAGAGATTTTAGAAACTATATAGAAATCAAGGAAGATTAGAAAAAGTGAGTATGGTATAAAAACTTTTATGTATTTATGCATTTGTATACTTATATAAAAAGAAAAAAATATTAAATTTCATTATGAAATTAAAATTGAATTATGTCTACTCTATGATTTTTGCTGAATATAAACTTCTCTTTTCCAGTGTAAAAATTCCACTTTCTAAAGCTCTTTTACAAAGTATTGATCCTTTCCATTAAACCAGACCTAGATCTACCCTTTGTTATTGATTTTAGCATACAACCTTTACCGTAAGGCTTCAGGCTAACCTTGTATAAATAAATTGTTCAATCATGAAACTAGCTTATTTATCACAGACAAGTAGCCTCAATCGTTTATAGGACCATATGGCAATCAAAAGAATAACTTTACTCTAAATCTTAAAAGGCAGACAAGATGATTTTCAGGGAAATGAAAGTGTAAAGAGAAAATTAGAATCATCCGACAGGAACTCCCTCAATTTGCTTCCACAAAACATAAAACTTACAAACCTACTCATGCCGCCACATGACTGATTTTTCCAATCACAGATCCGATCTTGCCACTTTCTGTTTAAAACTATTCAATGGCTTTGGATTGCCCTCAGGAAAAAGACTTAAGATCTTTAATATGGCCTACCAGCCCTGAAGGATCTGGTCTTTCCACCTTCTCTAGCATCTTAGTTTGCCAGGCTTCTGTGGCAAATATCACACAAGGCAATTTACTGGTTCACGGTTTTAAGGCTAGAAGTCCAAAATGGAAGTGTCAGCAAGACAAGGCTACTTCCTCAACTTCTGTAACATTGTGGTGCTGCTGCCTGCATCCTTGGGCTTCCTTGGCTTGTGTCCCTGCCTCGCATCACACGCGATGCCTTCTCTTTTCTCTTCCAGGTTCTGTTGACTTCTGGCTTCTCCCATGGCTTTGTCTCTCTCTTTCTGAAGTTCTTCTACTTATAAAAGGCTCCAGGAATCAGGATTAAGTCTCAACCTCATTCAGTTGGGTCCCACCATGTCTAAAAACAACATCTTCAAGAGATTCTATTAACAACGGGTTCACCCCCCAGGAATGCAGTTTAAGATTAAGACCCTAGGGACCAAAACCTAGGGAGTAATTCAATCAACCACACTAGCCTCAGTTTTTCAATCTTCTTTTCCCAGGGAAATATTTTCTAATCTCACAATCCAAGTGATGTTTGTTTATTTTACCATTTCATGGAATCATATTTCCTTCCTTCTGAATACTTATCTCAGTTTTCATTTCCTCGCCATTACATTTCTAGCTCAAATCCCTGCACCTGGTATACAATCAGCATGAAATTTTTTGTTGAATGAATGGAGAAAAATAAAAAAGAGAATAGAGTTTTAGAGAACAAATTTTAGAGTCAGATAACTAAAGTTCAAAATCCAATTCTGCCCTTACTAGTTGTATAACCCTGGGCAATTTATTTCTTTCCTAATCTCCTCACACCTACTAAAGAGATAATCCTTACCTCATATG
Source organism: Cabassous unicinctus (assembly GCA_029593785.1). Taxonomy (NCBI): domain Eukaryota; kingdom Metazoa; phylum Chordata; class Mammalia; order Cingulata; family Chlamyphoridae; genus Cabassous; species Cabassous unicinctus. Next base: position 15,049 of record JAQZBX010039398.1, read on the forward strand.
GTTGGTTAAGCATCAATAGCTAACATTAACTTAGCATCCCTTATTTGGCATTCAGCTAATTGTTTATACATGCATTATCTCACCTAAAATCAATATATTCGTAAGGAATTAATATTATTTTTATTTTAGAGGTCAGGAGACTGAAAATTAGAAGGCTAAATGACTTTCCTAAGGTCACACAGGCAGTGAATGGCTGATTCACACAAAAAATTCGGGCCTCTTTGACTCCAAATCCCATGTTTTAAACCTTGCTGCTTTAGCCCTCCTTTTCCTCATACTAATCTCTGACATTAGAATGCTTACCCCAGTGCCTGGCACTTAATAAATCCTCCAACACCAGTGTTTGTTTTTCTCACCATTACTAAATTATTAACACTATTATTATATGCAAGGATTATAATACCTTGGAAGTGAAAATGCCAGATTTCCATTTTCTTAGATAATAAATGTATATGCTCTTAACAAGTCCCCTGTCAATTTCAGCCACTACAGAGCTAGTGGTTTCTCTCTAATAAGATGAAGCTTTCTTTCCAGCCTCAATATCACACCAAATTTTTTCATGTTCAAGAGTCCTGCCTAATAACTCCAACCAGAAAGATTCATCCTCCTCTGAACTCAATACAATTTGAACTTTCAACAGCAATAAGGTAAGCATCTGCTTTACTATTATTTATCTTCTAAGATTAGAGAAACCTTGGTTTTCCAACTGAATTAAATTTTTCTTGGACTTTCCCCTTTTACTACTTTTCATTCCCTCGGCACCCAACTGAGTGCTTTGTATACTTTTGATGAAGGAACAAATATTTGTTAACTGATTGATTAAAAATAGAAAACATCATAATTTAAAAAAAAAAATCTTCATACCGTCTTCAGAGACCAAGATGTCACTTTTCAGATGGGAGTAGATGATGAAAAGGATATTTTAAGTTCAGAGAAATTTCACTCAGAGCAATAGTTTTTTCAAAGGCTTCTCACTGGATGAGTTAATTTCTTACTAAGGCTATGATTTCCACAGAGACACTATCAGAGCTTACAGGGTCATTTCTATAATTTTAGATTTATAAAATTTTAATAGTATTGCACTTGATAGAGCTTTTAAATGATTGCTTTTTCAAGGACTATTAGCATTATGAAAATTCACTCCAATTGTAATTATATCACCCTAATATAAACAAAAAGGTAAATATAAAACAGTGAGTTTGGAAAATAAAAATATTCTAGAAATAATATACCCTTAAATAAAAGTATTCTAGGGCTTTGTGGGTTTGAGGTTGAAAGTGCAGAGGTGGGAATGCCCTTATGGTAATATGACAAGGAAGTGTCACTGGTTTAGGGTGTTGGTTGGGGGGAATTCGGGACACGAGGCATCTGGAGCAGACTTCTAAGGAGTGTGTGAGTGTTCATCCTGTCATAATGTGTTCTATCAGTGGGTGGAAACCCACAAAATGAGCAGGAAGGTGATGGACTCCCATTTTTGGGAGGACCGATTGGTCCAGAAACAGACAGGTGGGCGTCTCTTATGAGCAAGGGCGGTTACTAATAGGGGACAACAAACCAGTGTATCAAGACCTCTTGTTGCATGTAACTATGAATCTTGTCATCCAATGAATCAAGTCAGGGGGTCCTCATGGGCTCTGGGGGGATGGGGAGGGAGGAACAGAATAGATCAAACAGGGGTATTTAGTGGTAAGAGGAAATGTTTTTCATTACCTTACAGTGATGGACACAAGACATGGTAAATATCATCAAAATGTATAAAATTGTGTGGTCTAAAATGTAAACCATACTATAAATCATTGGCAATGTTTAGTAGCTATGTTTCACTATGTGTATAGCAGTTATAACAATGCTACCATCCACATACAAAAAGGTCTTAATATGGGGTGAGGAAAGGGGGATGAGGTTGGGTATATGAGAGTCTCTTGTATTCTGTGTGTGACTTTGCTGTGACCTAAAACTTCTTTGAAAATTAAGTGAAAAATAGTGAAATACTGGGGAGTGGGAGGGGGAAGGTGCCACCGTACAGATTGGACACTCGATATTGCAGTGATAAAAAGCAAAATGTCAAAAAAAAAATTTTTTTAATTTCTTTTTCCCATTTTTTGAATATCCCAATCCTTTAATTTTATTTTATTTTAGCTTTTTTTAAGTTTTCATGTATTTTATCTCTTTCATTTTTTACTTACAATTATTATTTCATTTTCCTATTAATTGTATTTGGCTATTATATTGGCTTCATCTTTAAAGAAGGTTTGGATCACAGAAGGGTTACAACTGGGGCGGGAGAAGATCGTTGGGGGGTGTCAGGGATGGAGGGTTCATGGGATAAAGTTCACCTGAACATGCATAAAAGGTATATAAAATTGTTCAAATGCTCACGGGGCATGGCCACAGTGGGTGGAGAACCACTCAATAAATGAGAGAATACTGAATTCCCAGCCTGGAGAGCTCTGCCACATTCTCCAAGGGAGCAGCAACAATTCCCCAAGTGCAGGGGCAGTGTCTGACCAAGGAGGATGATCCACTGATGGGCTCTTGTTATTGATGACTAGCCTTAGGAGTCTTTGCTCTTGAAACTGAAACTTAGCCTATTGTTATGGGGTGCCTAAGGGTTCCTTCCTGAGAGTCTTCTTGTTGCTCAAATGTGGCCTCTTTCTAAGCTTAAATTCAGCATATGAATGCATTACCTTCCTCCCAGCATGGGACATGAAACCCGGGGATGAGCCTCCCTGACAACAAAGGATTACTGCCTAGTGCCAAATGGCAATTAGACTAGAAAAAGACTTTGAATAAAAGGGGGAAAAGGTAAAGACAAATGAGTTCATATGGCTAAGAGACTTCAAAGTGAGTTGGGAGGTCATGCCAGAGGTAACGCTTATGCGCACCTCAGTAGGCTTCCAATGCAGATATCATCCCTAATAGAGGGGCTCCTGAGGGCTCTGGAGACACCCAGGTCCTATATCAAGGCGGATAGCTCCAGAGTTTGGCACCTTATCCGTTGGCCTTACTTTGGAATCTGTGCTCCTGAGAGTGACAGAGTTGGACTCAAACATGTCCTTCCTGCAAAAGGTCCATCAGTCCCTTCTATTCATACCTATATGTGGTGCTAGAGTTTGTAGGTGTAATTCCAGAGACTGGAGTCTTTGGCCTGCCCATGTGCTAGCTGGGCCTGGAATCTCAGTGCAGCTGCAACTCCTACTCTACAGCTCAATGGACTCACCCAGGACACCTGGCGGGGAGATGATGATGGACAATGACCATCCCAGGGAATGGAGAGAGTCTACAGCTGCATGCAGGATAATCTCATCCATCTTATCCATGGGATATAAGCCCCCTCTCACTTGGAGGTGGAGTGAACATCACCATCCTAGACTCCTCAGGATTGTGGGGAGAGCTATGGACTAGAGTAGACTTACTGGTATTCTGTTATAGACATATTGTGATTCAAGTAATGAAAGAAATTACATTAATGTGGAGCCAGTGGCCACGGGATGCTTTGGGGCCAGAGAGAGGGAAAAGCAATTGTAATACAGGGGCTTTTTCGGGACTTGGGAATTATCCTGAGTGACAATCAACAACAGATATAGGCCATTTTACATCAGCATATAATATGCAGAACTGTGTGGGAGAGAGTGTGGTCTACAATGTGAACTATGGTCCATGCTTAGTGGCAAAGCCCCAGGATGTGTATATCCATTGCAGGTGATTTGTCACATTAATGAAAGATGTTTATGTGGGAGGTTGTGGGAGGTGTGGGAGGTGGGGCATATGGGAATCCCTAAAATTTTTGTGTAACATTTATGTAATCTAAGTATCTTTTTTAAAAAAAATTATTAATAAAAAAAGAAAGAAAAAAAGTATTCTAGAAATAATGTACCTCTCTGTATAAGAGAGATTCTTAAATACTTGCCCATATTAATAGATAAGTATTAGGTTTTTCTAAATGACATTAGTAAATATGTTTTAAAAACTCCACACACACATTAATACATCAATAAGCTTAATAGTGTACTTCTGACCTACATATATTTAATTCTTTTTCAGTTCCTATCTGTCCTTAATGGCCCTTTTCACTGTGAAAAATTGATATCTTAACAATGATCACTGTCAGTTTCATTTGTAAAGATATATCTATAAACTGACAAGGTTATTTGCCTGTTTTAGAGATTGAATTAAAATCTTATAATCAATACCAGGCTCCCATATTTCCTTATAGGAGTGGTTTAGGGGTAGAGGTTGTTTAGGAAGAAGAAAAGGGGAGATTAGATAATTCTGGAGATTGGTTTGAAACTGAATTTGCATGGCAAGTATACTGATTTTTTAGATAAAATGCTTTAGATTGTTTTTCAAGTGAATTGGTTGAGAACATAGCTGGAGATGCTAACCCCACACACACATCCCAGTTCCTACTGCTTACACCTAAATTTATGGTGGCAAACCAGGAATATGCGGGCTGAATAATTGACAAAGAATATTTTATGCATTTTTAACTAGCTCAAATCAGGTAAAAACAAACAAAAATACCAATATTAACTCAGTTTAGGCAGCACCTAATTATCCAAAACTTTCTTCTGGTTTTTATTTCTGCTTAAAGAACAGCCAAAAATATATTTATTTTGAACTATGGATATGTATAAAATCTCTGTAGTCCTGAGTTTTAGATAACATTCCTGTTGACTTTTATAATATATCAATATATTTTAAAGTCATTTACCAAATGATACACTTAAGAGGGGAAAAAAACAAAAGTACCTATCTACTGCAAGGATGTCTTTTGGGAAATTTAACCCAAATGGAAAGTTCATAAATTTACATTTTAATCTTAATTTTTCTGTTTTTCTAAAAACAGGTAGCTTCAGAAATATTTTTGAACACATTGGTTAATCAATAGAATTGTGAGATAATGAAATCTATAAAACCTTTCAGAAATTAATACTAATGATTAATAATTAAAACTCACATGATATTTCAAGCATATAAAAATGTTATGCAATAGAAAATGTACAGCAGAGCTAGGTTATGATGAAACCACAAGATATCTTGAATATTGGACCACAGACAACAGAATAATTTTGAACTGTAAATCATGTGGGAGAATAACTTGTTCAGATTCATCATTTTCAAATGAAAGAAGTGAAGACCAGAAAGGTCAAGTTGTTTGTCTAAGATCAAGTAGCCAGATATTAAAATATTTACCACTAAACAAAATTTCCTAATGAACTTCTATTTAGGCCTTAGTCCACAGTTGTTTTCTAAACTAAGAACTTAAGAACTTTGCTCAGTAATGTTATTAGAAAATATTAAACATTCAGGTTTTAAAAAGAAGCCCATGTCTTGCCTACATTAAATAAATTTCATTTAATGACTCACTGAAAAATTGAATCTATCGTAAGCATTAGACAACCAACAAGCAATTTCTGAAGTGTGTGTACAGTTTCCTAACTTCTATTTAACTTTTAAAACAGAATCTGTAGCAAAACAATGGGAAATTAACTCAATCTCAGGCCATAATGTAATTGGAGTTCTATAAAGCATATTTTCTAGATTATATCACAATAGAATATAAGCCTTCAACTGTTTGTAAATCATAAGTATTTTGTTCTGGTTTTTAACAGGTATCCAACAAGAATACCTTATCCAAATGTATCCTACAGCATATAGAGAACAAGCAGAGCTAATGCTCCAGTTCAGATAATACGATCCATTACATAACCCCAAACATCTTTTTTGCTATAAAATGTCTAAAAATTCTCGTTATGTTATAAATAATGTATTTTAAAATATAGACCCTGAGAGAAGGTGAGGGAAATCACCAGGGACCAAAACCTAGGGAGTAAACAGAAAACTAGCGTGACAGCTATGCAGTAAGCTGTTTGTTAAGAAGAAAGGACCTTATATTTGAGTTGAGGAAAGAGGGGAATAGAAAATAAAGAAGAAGGGAAAAATCAAAGGGAGGGAAGAAAATAAGGAGGGAAGTAAGACAAGGAGGGAAGAGGACAAGGAAGGAAGGAAGACATCAGACATTGATGGAGGGGTGTACAGGGAATTTTAAGATTGATGTGCAGAGTGACTGGATGGCTACTTTATATTGGATAATCAAAGAAAGCCCATATCAATATGTTGACATTTGCTGAGATGTGAAGAAGATAAAAGGGGATAGCCACAAAAAAATCAGGGGAAAGCATTTCAGTAGGGGAAATAATAGCAGTATCATTATTCATGATATTCATGCAGTCATTAAAAAGACCGTGAAGACCAACCAAAGAAAAATATTCATAATAAATTGCTAGGTTTTAAAATCACATTTCAAAAATAAAAATATATATAGAATGATGTATTTCTCTAAAGAGAGAGGCTTATAAAGAAGGGAAAAATAATTATGAGAATAGACAATGCTTTTTTAGTGGGTATCTCTGGATGGAATTATTGGTAATGTTTATTTTATTTTTGTTTATTTATATTTACTAAATTTTTAAAATGAGACTATAATAAAAAAAGTTTATACTAAAACAGTTAAAACCACTCAATCTGATATTATTGTGGAAAGTCTACTGGAATCAGTAATCCACTTTACATTCACCCATTTCTCCCAATCAGAACATTGTGCCCTTCATTTCAAAATGATAAACTGCCCTTAGACCACCTTTTTGATTTTAGGTAAGGTGAACTAAATTACAATCACAAGAATGAAGGAAACAGGTATGCTCTAATCTCAATAACTATGCAAGTTATCTCTTCCTGCCTCCATTTTCTGGCTCTCACTGCAAAATAAGCATCTGTGATTCAGCACAAGATGTGGTAGGAGTTTCCCCTCCAGCTGTTTTAAGGCCCTATCCCCAAGTGTGATAGGCCCTTCCCCAAAGCTTACAAATGACAGTCATTAAGGATTTGCCTCAGACATCTTAATAGGTACCTTTTATTTTCAGAATCAAAGCAAATCTATAATTATTACTGGGGAGCTCAGGCTCAGACTGATTTATACTAAAGCGCTAAGTAAAGAAATGAAGTCTTTCCCTATTTCCCTCTGGGGACCGCAGCTGGTGTTCATGCCTTCTTTCTCGCTAGGCTAAGAGACACATTGACCCAGTCTGTTACCCAATCCTGCCTGTCTCACACTCCCATTATGAACTCAGGATTCATGCTAAAATGCAAAGTGACATCTACTGCAACATAGCATTATATTTTCTAGATAAAGGTGATTTACTACTGTCAATCTTGCACACTCAGAACCATAGCTCATTGCTGCTTCCTGAGGCATCAATCATGCTTAGAACATGAAGAAGCCTGGTAAAACTGGAAATCTAACAAACTGTGGAATCCTAGAAAAATGTGATTGTTCTTTTCATGATTAAGAAAATTTTTGTTTTGTTTTGCTTATGCTTGAGGCTTTCCTAGGCGATTTTGTACCAATCTTGTTTTTATGAATATTACAACATCCCTATTGCCTTCATAGAGGTGCCAGATTGACACCCTAACTTTCCTGAGGGTGGTAAGACAGGATAGATCCTCACGGATCCCATTTCCTCATCCTGGGTACAGAGGGTGATTACATTGCTCAGCCTCCTTTGTAGTTAACTTAAAATACCAAAAAAATCGCGAGTGGATATTATTTATGTCTCTTTCTAAATTGGCCCTTAAAATTCTCCAGAGACAGTCTAGCTCCTGCTCTCTTTTTTAATTTGCTGGAATTTAAAAAGATTCTTGCTGGCTGGAAGTGAAGAATGCTGAAACAGCCGAGCCTCAGTCTGGAAGGGGCCTATATCCCACAGTCATTGCTTGGAGGAAAGTTGCCCAGGAGAGACTCCTTCATACTTCAAGAAAATGGGAAATAAATTCTTATGTTTAATGCATTATTAGGCTACTGGGATTTAATTTGAATATAGCAGATAGCATTAACCACCCTAAAACTTTAATTTGAGTTTTCTCATCCATAATAGGCACAATAGTATATACACTGCAGGGTTGATGTAAGACGTCAATAAGAAGATACATTCAAAA